>NMRB01002244.1:64182-79887 GCA_002633025.1 Notospermus geniculatus
GGGGGCTACCTATAGCTGAGCTCATTCCCTAGTGGCAATCCACGGAACTGGCCTTTGTGCGACCAGTCATTCACATTCAGATTAAATCCGCTCACCCTGGTATACTGTTTTCGAAAACCAATCTTCAGTGTACGTGCCGACCCTAAATCTTTTGTGTCCACTGCGGGTATTGTTCAGCTCTGTCACTGGTGCTTTGGTCACAAGTGGCCGAACAGAGTTTACTCAAATGGCGCGAATTATGCAAATCTACATAACAAAGAAGTAACTGGCGAGTGGTATGGAATTTTTCAAATTTGCAAAACAAGTTTTCTCATTTGTGGACGCATATATTTGAAAAATTTCTTTTGGATGTTATTGCCATATGTGCATTCTAGGGCAACACGATCGCCTTTTTTGAATAGTTGGTCGGGAATATGAAATATTTCAAAAACTGTAAATAGAGCCCTTTTTTGGCATTAATTAGTTTATACCAATTAAACGGAAAGTACTTTCGTAAAAAACGGATCGTTACGCCCTGCAGGCATCAGGCCTGTACCTTACAGACTATGTGGGAAACTGATGTGTCGCATCCCAAGTCTGCAAAATTGTTTGCGAACTCAAATTTTGACAACCTGTTATAACTTAATTAACTCCATCGTAATTAGTCAAAATGAACAATTCTTTCACAGAACGGGAGCCTAAAGGTGTAGCTAAAACATTTTGTTAACATCAGTTTGTTACTTTTTGTCATGAATATGTTAGGACGCTTGTTTTCAAAGAGCGTCAATAAAGTCGGCATAGGTAGCCCCCCGCCTTAATATGAACTTTATCGTATGCACATATTAAGTTTTATCGAACATAAATGTGTATGCCCAATGCAAATAGACACTTACAACGTAAATATGTTTGATATCGAATTTTGCAACGGATATCATGCCTACTGTGCACTTCAAGGGACTAAGAGAAATACATGATGTCACATAAATTCATAAGTGTATAAAAAAAAATTCATAAGGGTTTTGTAGGCAGGACCATCTTTCTCAGGTGAAAATTGTTCTGTCGGGATCAAGGAAGCGAAAAAAATACGCCTTGCTTGCGAGAGTGTAAAATGCCTCAGTGTCACAACATGCACAGGGTGTAACGACATATCCACAAAACGACATTCGAAAAGGCAATGTTCACTTTCACGCATCCACCGTACACAGTTCACAAAATAGACCAACGAGTCTGTCGCTATATTCTCGCACGTGCAGTTTTCACAACGACTTGCCCATATTGCAGAAAAGACATGATGAACATGAACAATACATTCCTCGATAAAATTCAAAAATCCAAATTCACATACTATATGTAGACTGCAGCCACTTTGCTCTTAGAATACTGAGAAGAAAATCTATTTGAACATTGAAAATTGTTCATATTTACAGATAAAATACAGTTGCATACCACATTTTCTCCTCACAACTTTTATTTCTTGAGATTAGAACCTAGTATAAACAAGGCCCAGTTCACAAAACAACGCTAACTCAGCGACAGCCCTTAGCGTGGCGTTAATGTTAACATTAGCATGGAGCTGGAGCTAAGCGAGTTCAAGAAAGAGCGATTGTGTGGCAATGGCGCTAAGTGGGCGATAAGTCAGTGTTAAAGTTAACGCATGTTTGACCCACCTCTAGCCAGCGATAGTGAGCGCTAACTTCCATATTCCTTTCCTAGATGACCCTAAATGTGTATTATGTGTATTTTATTCCAATATAATGGCATGAACTATAAATTTAGAGACTATAAAAGAAATATGAAATTTTCACAAGTTGGCTGATTGCCTCGAACTTGGAAGATTTTATTTTTCACACATTGGCCCGAAACTTGCCCCTCACTGTCAGAAACTCCACTGCTGCATGCTCCACTCAAGAAACTGATTTAGAATAACGTAACTTGGTGGTTTCTCCGTTTTCTTGACACACTTGACATGGTTGCTCCAGTGGCTGCCATCTTGAATTTACATGTCAAGAAAACATATCCCTAGCAACCAGCGATGGCGTTAGCCTATGGATACACTGAACGCGATTTACCCATCGCGGCCGTTGTTTCTTTGTTATTTCATGCCGCAATGCCTCCGAAACAAAAGAGATTCGCGCGAAAATCGCGCGCGATGGGTAAATCGCGTTCAGTGTATCCCTAGCCTTANTACCATAAATGGGAACCATAAGTACCATAAATTAATACCATAGTACCATAAAATACAATAGTACCATAAATGGGAACCATAAGTACCATAAATTAATACCATAGTACCATAAAATACAATAGTACCATAAAAGGGAACCATAAGTACCATAAATTAATACCACAGTACCATAAAATACCATGGGTACAATAGCAATATACCATACAATACCATAAATACCATAGGCTACCATAGGATACCACAGGATACCATAAGGTACCATAGCTATTTTTTGGTAGCGCGTAATGCGTAATGTGCTTAAAACTGGCTCTGTGGAACGTCGAGCTGAGCGTGAACGACACGTCGCAGGGGCTTCATTGAGGATATAAATAGCGAGCGTGGTCTTGTCTATGTAGGCCTACGGTTAAAACATCGATTCGATGTCATGCTGAGGAGTAATGCACGTAACTAGACCCACGTCGGACTCCCTGAAAAAAGACTGTTCTTTCCAATAATGGCCAGGCGTCAAAGAGTAAATTGCTTTGTTGAGAAGCAGTGCCAGGACAGTCACGACATGACATAATGTACATTGCAATTCCGATGAATGATATAACGGACGGACATGTGCAATCTTAAAACTTCGCCGTTCGTGGATAATCAAGGAATAACGGGCTGACGTGTCTTTGCTGACAACTTCAACCTTTTCTTCCGATCAATTGTTTCATTTGTTTTACAAACACTGCACGAAATTTTGCCCCACTAAAACAATAGAGAAGGAAATTGATAGCGTGATTCAGATATGTCATGGCGCGGGTTGCATAATGAAGCAGGTAACTGAGGGAAACATGTTTAAAAGTTTCATACCGGAAGTCAACTATCGGGAAATCTAGTTCTGGGAAGTAGATGAGTTCAACTGCATAATAAATTTGGTTCGGCAATGCAAGAATGATGAAGAAAATGCTAACGACGACCAACATTGTTGTCACACTTCCGAGATTCGAATCTTTCGAAGCTTGCTCATCCAACATGGCTCGTCTTTTCCTTTTGTTGACAAGCAGCGCCGAGATAATGACAATATTGCATACGGCGATTCCGATGAAGGGTATCGCGGCGTACATTGCCATACGTACATTGGCCCATTCGTTGAAGAAAAATGCCTCATACTGTGAATTGACTGGGCCAGCAGCACAATAACCCAAATCTACATTAATTTCGAAGTATATAAGGCAGTGAGAATTCAAAGAAAGGAGGACGGTGAATACACCAGCAAGTATGAAATATACGCACCTCTTAGATAAGAGAAATCGGGCCTTTAAAGGAAACAATACGCATACCAACCTCTCCAATGTGAGCAACAAGATGCACCATGACGAAAACATCAATGTGAACTCCGTCAGAAAGCCATGCGTCTTACAGAGAAAATTCGATTTCATTCGTATTTGGATTCCGTAGGCAGTATTAAGAACGAAATCAAGACAGCCAACGTAGAGGATGGCTAGATCAGTAACAGAAAGAGTCATCAGGAAGATACGGGTAGAGATGCTGCCCATGTTCCCACTGGATACCACAAACATCGTCATGAAATTAAAAATTGTACCAAATGCAATTATTACGGGGACAATGTACGCAACAATGAACCATGCGACTTTGGCTTCCCAGATGTCATATTCTAGCAATCCTCTTAGAGAATAGTAGTCTGCAGTCGTTTTAGCCGATACGAGATTGGCCATAGTCATAAACTATGAAGGAGTAAAGCGGCCCATACACGATCAATATTATTGCACAATATGAGGATCACAATGGGCAATATTATTGTCAATCTTTCTTCTACCATCATGCGAAAAGCACATGACCACCCATTTGGGCCCCATATTGTGCAATAATATTGCGCCGTGTATGGGCGGCTTTCGAAGGCAATATGGCACAATACAACATAAATTACAGTCAAAACTGCCGCTTCGAATACGATCACAGAGAGACACCTGTGCGACTGTTGGATCCCTTACCTATTTGTTTGGCGCACATCAAACGCAGGAGAATTTCGATGTCTTGTCAATATTCCACTAGCAAAGACAAACGCTGTAGCCCGTTTTTGAAACTTATGCGCCAGCGGGTATCTTTTGTTTCAAGTTTAAGATTTATACACATTCTCGGATCACGTTCGCCAAAATTATACCTCTGCACGTGGCAACAGTGGAATGAGCCAAGGGCGTTCATCAAACACATACTATATTTTTCTGTTTTATTCATCTCTAATTAGATGGATATTTTTAGTAAATATCGAGTGTGTTCGAGAAAACTGTTTTCGAGAAAAGCATAAGAACCGCCGCGAAACTTGCTGTACCTGACTTAAAAAGCAAATTATTGGTACAATGCATTTATGCGATACTGGAATCGACCCTGTAATATTTATTGTATCGAATAATCAACTGCGTCCAGTAAATCAAGGCCTTGCCGTTGGTTGTTGGTCCATGACTGCCGCGACCTGGCATGCAGTGATATTTTCATTTTAGGGTTTTAGATTCACATGTCTAAATACGACGTCAACGGCCATCAATGCTTCTGGCAAGTAAATGGGTTCGATTGCGTTATAAATTTGGTTCGGCATTGCAAGGTTGAAGGTGATGCAATAAGAAACGACGTGAATATTCTGTTTTTTTACGTCTTCTGTCTTACCGCTCGCATATGGACTGTTATTCCCGCATTTGACAGACGAGACTGGTCTCCTGTCCAACCTACATATAGGCAGTGGTAACAACAAGGCTGGACTGATACCATGTCAAAACAAAAATGGCCGCCATACCTTCATCACTTGACAAGTTCACAGAAAAATCAACTCGAGTGGAGGCTCAGAGTCTCACTTTAGGGACAAAATGGTTCGAAACACTTTTTGACTCAAAATGAAACAGAGGCCCGTATTCTAGAAGCCTCCTTATTGTGTAAGGTCCACTTTAAGCTTTTGTATTCTGCCCTGCAAACAATAGCCAAAGGTAAACCTTAAAGGCCTGTCTACACGGTCATACATTTGTTCAAAACATCATCATACATTTGTATGATGATGTTCATGGACAGATGTTTGATTGTGTAGGCTGTTTTCCCAACAAACGTGAACAACAACCGACATGTATGATAATGTTCAAATTTTTAAGGTCCGTCTACACTAGATCATACATTTGTTCAAAACATCATCATACATCTGTATGATGAATGATGATGTTCATGGACAAATGTATGATCGTGTGGACTGTTTTCCCAACAAACGTGATCATGTATGATGATGTTCAAATTTTTAGCTGCATGTTTCGTCTTGCCAACAAATGCACAACAACCCCAAAAAATTGTATGATGATGTTCAGGGACAAATGTATAATCGTGTGGACGGTTTTCCCAACAAACTTGAACAGCATCCAACATTATCCTTTCTCCATCATACTTCATCATACAAATGTCCATGAATGTTGGACTGTAGATCGAAATCCATAACAAACTTGAACATCATCATACAAGTTGTTGATGCTGTTTTGAACAATGTATGATAATATATGATGATGTTCAAAATTTTAGCTCGATCAATACATGGTGGATTCAGGAGCATTTTGGCTTTCATCTCTCATTATCCAACATGTCCAAGGGCGGTCTTCAAATTGACTGACAGGTCAATCCTACAGGGTGGGCCAGAGAATGTGTCCCTCGAACAATAGGGAACTACAGAAATGTTATTGTTCGAGGGACACTTTCTCTGGCCCACCCTGTAGTTTTCGCGGTTGCTCCCGCTGTTGATGTTAAGGCGGGGGGCTACCTATAGCTGAGCTCATTCCCTAGTGGCAAGTCACGGAACTGGCCTTTGTGCGACCAGTCATTCACATTCAGATTAAATCCGATCACCCTGATATACTGTTTTCGAAAACCAATATTCAGTGTACGTGCCGACCCTAAATCTTTTGTGTCCACTGCTGGTATTGTTCAGCTCTGTCACTGGTGCTTTGGTCACAAATGGCCGAACAGGGTTTACTGAAAGGGCGCGAATAGTGCAAATCTAAATAACAAAGAAGTAACTTGCCAGCGGTATAGAAATTTTCAAATTTCCCAAACAAGTTTTCTCTTTTGTGGACATTTGAAAAATTTCTTTTGGATGTTATTGCCATATGTGCATTCTAGGGCAACACGATCGCCTTTTTTGGATAGTTGGTCGGGAATATGAAATATTTCAAAAACTGTAAATCGAGCCTTTTTGGCATTAAATAGTTTATACCAATTAAATGGAAAGTACTTTCGTAAAAAACGGATCGTTAGGCCCTGCAGNAATAATACATTTACTGAATAAGTGGCACCACTGAATTGCAACTCCAGAGAAACCAAAACCTTATCCTGAGAGAAACAATACAGGGGGACATACATCAGGAAACCGGAGGCATTAGATTCTATCACACCGGTGTAACGTTTTTCAGTGATGCCCGTGTGCCAGTGTGACATTACAATTTTGACGGAATAAGCGGCGACTTGACAATGACCGACATACAGAGAAACACTGGGTCTGTTTCCCAGTGTGTTCCGAAAAATGGAAATCACACAGAAAAATGGCAACACTGAAAAATGTTACACCTGGTCATGTTAGTCCATATTAATCGCATGAAACATTCCTAAAACATGTACTTCGTTCCAGATGACTACATACTGCATGTCTTTAAAGTGTTTTTCACATTGAACTGGCCAAAGGTACTTAGTTGAACTCAGGAATGTGACCAGATCACATTTACCAAGAGGTAGTGGTGTTGCACAACACTGGGTTGAAAACAGATTATAGCTCTTTCATGGTGTCAGCCAAAGCTGGTCAGCCATGACACTGGCTGCCGAGGGTTGTGCAACATCATTATTTGTCATCATACCATTACAGTTTAGTGACAAGAGGTCAGCCAAGTACCTTTGGCCAGTTCAATGTGAAAAACACTTTACAATGCACTGTCTAGTTACTGCATAGGGGTTAAAGATCGATCAATAAAATCGTTATTTAATAAAAATAGCGGTTTACTTCATTGTCGAAATGTGTTTTCAGAACAATGAGACTGAATTCAATGCATCATTTCGAATGATAATTCTATTGTCTTCTCATGATTTGAATAAGTTATTACAAACACATTTTATTGTCATTTCGTTTATGCCTTTGCATGTGGCACAGTAGATCATCAGTAAAGGGTAAAAATAGCTTTACTGATGTTCATACTGTGCGTCATGTCACAAAACTGGTAGCACTCCTTTTCGTCCGTGCTTCTGTGAGGGAACCTCCAGATGAATGTTAATCGGCTAGCAAGTGCGGTGTGTTATTCAGACAAGCTTGTGGCTTTGACCACCATCTTGACGGCCACACAACCCGCTGGCAGAGAATGCCGAGTGAGGTGCGTCGACAGAAATTTTTGGATGAAATAAATCCTTCATTATTCTGATAATGGGGGTTTTGAAGGACAATTCGAAATATATTTCCTGTATAGCAACATACAAGCGGTAAATTGGTAGTGGCTTTAAGATGGGATTAGATATCAGAGTTTTTGACAGAGTTTTTTGTGCCGAAATTGCAAATCATGGAGAATCATTACACTTTTCGTCTCGACTGAAAAGTTCATATGTGTTCCAAATAATTGCTATAAAGAAATAGTTGATCCATCCAAAATTTTTCGAAATAATAAAATTTATTAACTGTGTACATTTACTTTTGATTAAGTGTGTCGGAAGGAGACGAGCTGGTCCTGAGTTGTCTGGGCTTGGCTAAGGGGTAGTATTTCAAACAGAATTCATTAATGTATGTACGTAACGCCCTTTGACTTACCATGGAGGTAGACGTTCGCGTTGGTGTTTCGGGGCTTTGCGAAAACTCTATATTATTGAGAAGGCGCGAGCACGGCCCTAATCGCTATGACCACAATCCCACGCCCCCATTGTTTGCCATTGTTCCCTTCTATTGTCCGGTACGCACGCTGGGCTCTTTGAAGGCAATCATGCATCTTTTCCGCACAGCTCTCAAAGTGCAGCGCCATCTATAATACATATCGCGTTTCCCCACACATGTTCCTGCGTTTTTCTCCACGTTCGGAATTAGATAACCGGCCATTTCGAGGGTGACTGAATTTGACTAATTGTGGTTTCCGATCTCAAGATCGGAAACCATATAGTGTTTGGTCGTGGTGTCTGTCTGTGTGTGTGTCTGTGTGTGTGTCTGTCTGTCTGTTCAGTCTGTCACACCTGTAACTTTGTTCCTGCAAGAGCTACAGACCTGATGTTACCTACCCCCAAGAAACATGACCTGAGCTACAAGATGGAATGAAAATTTCCGGTGTCCGATACCTGGTTCATGGTGAAATTGATGTATCAAAAGTTGAGATTTTGTCTGTCACACTTTTGTTTCTTGAATAACTTGTCTCCGAGGCCAGCTAGAGCACTAGTAACAAGTTCCTTCCCTATGTTTATGACCCTTGGCAAGATACTGGCATCAACGAACTTATTGTCCAGTGTCAGCATCATAATGATATTGATATATCAAATTTGATATTTTGACATATCGGGAAATCTGCAGCAGTAAGCAACTTGAAACTGGTATCACAACATCATAGCTCATCCACGGATGTTATTGCAACTGAAATTTTCTGTTTGCACCTGCTCGGTCACTTGCTGATATCATGGTGAGACTTGATATTCAAATTTGACAACATGACATAAGTCAGATTCTCGTGATGGTATAAGCCTAAAACCTTCACCTATACCTAGGTTATCAAGGATGAGCGTTCAGATTACGCAATGACCTTGAAGGTCAGAGGTCAAGGTCAAGGTCAAACAGTTCTAAAGTGCAAATCTCCTCGGAATTTCACGAGAAAACGAATTAGAAGCCTGAATTAACCATCCCCGACAGGCTTATATCAGGGATCCTGTTCCAGTTACGCAATACTTCTCAAGGTCAGAGGTCAAGGTCACAGTTAACTAGCTCTGAGTAGTAAACTTCTCATCGGAAACCATTGACATCGCTCCGATGTCCTGCTCTTGTTTTTCGCTATGTTTCAGTGAAAAAATCACCGAAAAAGACCAATTTCCAATAAAGATATCTATGTTTTAAGGTGATTATGATAATGATAATGAGAGCGAGATTCTTCGCATCTGAAAGGTTTGAAGAGGATTGCGTTTTGATATTTTAAAAGATGATTAGTTCAGGTAACATGTACGGGTGGTCGTTTCAGTGCGAGATGCTGCGAGGTGCATTTTTGACGCAATGAAAACGATGAATTTTTCAGTTTTCGTGCGTAGGCAACGTCCACTGCCATTGTTCCCTTCTATTGTTCGGACTCTGACCATTGTCCAGGGGAAGTGCTGATTGTACACGGAAATACCAAAGATTATAGATCGGCTTTTTCCGACCATCGCGCGGCGTTATTAGGGTATTGTTGTGGGGATTACGCAAGGTGTAATTGACCAAACTGCGGAACGATGATTGTACCGTTTGATGTGAGGCCCGTTCTCGCTCCTTCTCAATAGAGAGGTTAAGATCTTGAACGCGAACGACAAACGTGAACGGGAATGACGTCATTGTCGTTCCCGTGAAAAATTCGCGTATCTGGTTAAGAAGTAAATTAACCAGGAACGTGAACGCCATCTATTGTTTAAGTAATTGGGCATGCATTATATGTGTGTCGCGAACAATGGTAGTTTATATTGGTACAATCTCCGACGCTGAGGTCAGACGGTTTCATCTTACTGACTCTGCCACCTGCAGGTCCAGACTGTTTCAGCGGAGGATCGTATATATAGGTCACAGTGGTTTAACCTCACTATTAATAGTGAGGTTAAGATCCTGAACGCGAACGACAAACATGAACGCGAGTGACGTCAGTAGGCAGCCCGTGACAAACCCACTCGCGTTTGAACGCCGTTTCTTGTACAGGAATTCCTCTTCCTAAATCTATTGTCCTGAAGGAGGTGTTGAGCTCAGGTGATCCGAATGAATAGCCTAGACAGATCTTCTTATGGAGATCTTGGCTGTGAACCCCATATTCAAGGAATCAATCCAATAGGCATGATGTAATGTTTGTAGAGGGGTGAGTTCGGGCATACTCAATTATGCCAGCAACACTGTTCCCATTGCATAACTACTAACCGTGGCCAATAAAGGCTGGCATTGCGTCACTGCTTCTCGCCACCAGATTGCGTTCTCGGAAGAGGTGAACGTAGAAACAGGCGATTTGTCGTTTGAACGAGGCATACGAACGAGAATTAAATTGGGTCGCATGGGTCTCGTTTGTGGATAAAATCATGAAATACTTCAATTCCTTTTGCATTACTGGAAACCAGTGTGACCTATATATACGATCCTCCGCTGAAATAGTCCGGACCTGCAGGTGGCAGAGTCAGTAAGATGAAACCGTCTGACCTCAGCGTCGGAGATTGTACCAATATAAACTACCATTGTTCGCGACACACGTACAATGCATGCCCAATTACTTAAACAATAGATGGCGTTCACGTTCCTGGTTAATTCACTTCTTAACCAGATATACGCGAATTTTTCACGGGAACGACAATGACGTCATTCCCGTTCACGTTTGTCGCTCGCGTTCAAGATCTTAACCTCTCTAATACCTCCATGGACTTACCTTTACATTACCAAAGCAACTTCTGTCAAAAATACGGAAGTACGTGAATAAAAATTGAAAGGCCCCTGGAACCTGTCTCGTAGGTTAGCTCTTCAATGCCCATAGGCCGAATCAGTGCTTTTCCAATGAATGTCTTTAAACCCAACAGTATGCGTTAGGTTTTGTATCTTGCGACGGCCGACGTAACCTTTGACCTTCAGGCGACATCTGCATGCTCGATGAGACTGTTCAAATCTATCTATTCTAATGATCTAAGTTAAAATTTGGTATAGGGAGTATTACACATAAAAGAATGAGTTGATTAAACATGTTTACCTTACCTGATGAAGGGTTAGTCACGCTATAACAGCTCGTTGAACTTCTCAAATGATGAAGGTACATGTATGGCGGCCATTTCTGTTTCGACATAGTATCAGTCCAGCCTCGCTGTTACCACTGGGTAGGCCTATAGGTTGGACAGGGGACCAGTCTTATCAAAGGTGGGGAGGGAGAAATAGTCACCTAATGCATACTCTTGGGCTTTAAGACTGGATTCTGTAAAGATTTCAGATTTCAGTGCAATCTTGACACTAGATGGTCTTGGGACGAGGTTCAACCAACACCCTCTAGTATCGTTCGAAGGTTACCATCTTGAAAAGTAGTGCAGCGGAAGGTTAAGTGGAAAAATATCTACGAATTGTGATCAGGTTCCTAACGGTAACTCCATTAGGAGGAGTGATGCGGTCAAACATGGCGGCGACTGGTCGATGACAGTGTCTATTTGTGTAACGTAGTGGAGAAATTGGCACTGTTGTAGAGTTGATTTCAGTGATCGGAGGATTTTTTCTTTAGCACGTTTAGGTGAGTGCCACGGCATGAAGGAGTAAACTGCGTCTCTCCATGTAGTGTATATCTTCACGAGCGTGAGTGATCACGAACAGACTTCTATCACGAGCAATCTCTCCAAGGACGGATTAACTGGACTTGTTAGAGATGGTGACACGCATACTCCCAATATTCTGGTCGGTAACCACGATTTCATTTTTAACAGGGGCTCGGTTACAGTAGGTTACAGAGCAAGTAACGGTGACAATTTGACAAGTTTAATGTAGTTTCTACATTGTCGCTACTGTATAAGGGTTAGGTCGGTCAATAAACTCGACACATAGGCCTACAGTAGACACATAATAAATGACATGGTCCATGGACCATGTGCTCACCTGGGTGAGTGTGCCAGAAGAACAAAATGACGAAATGTTAATTCGAAATGTTCCAGGGCAAGCCTTGAGTTGCTGGGTAATATGAATATGGTCAAAATTTCAAGGTCAAAACATTGTTTGAGTAATTTATGACATATCTCCCAGTCCGTTTTCCAAATGGCCGTCTGGGAACCATATACTTGCGGTCCAATGGAGATTCTAGCTACGATAGAGGGCAGCACACCGAAACAGGTCCTATACAATGGGCGCCTTTTGTGTGGGAAATTGATCAGGATCAGGATGTCAGTTCATTTCGATAGTTTTCACCAATAGCGACCAATAGCAACACCTATTGAAGCAGTGGGCTAGGGTCCCCATTGGACGAAAATTTGCTGCACACATCGAGGGTACCTAGATACATGTACATGATCACACCAAGTTAGAAGATACTCTGTCAAATAGCCACGAAACCTGCCATCACATGGCAAAAATTGAACTTTCACCTCTCTGACCTTGAAAAGTAGGTCAAATCATTACATATCACATATCACATAAGATGCATGATGATGAAAATTTGGAGACGATCCATTCGTTACATAGTTTAAGAATTACTGGACTTTGAGTTTTCGTTTTGGCCACCTGGTGGCCGCGCCGAGAATCGAATCATCCGACATTGGAGTATACGGGGAATTCCCACTTACCTGGCCGTCAGATCATAGCCCAAATTTTATAAGTATAACCAAAGGTGGAGGGAGTATTTTACAATAGGGGGAACGGCAATGGCAAATGGAGATCAGCGGAACGTGTCCACATCATGCAAACGTTCTGGCCGAGACGTCACCCGGGACGTCACACCAGTAGACAAGTTGGCGGTTTTTAAACCACAAAACCGAATGAATACTAGCAATCACGGCATTGTTGAACTAAAAAAAATGTTTATTACGAGATTTTCTCCGTGATCTGATGACACATTCTCCGTGTTGAACAAGAAATCTCTGAAGTGAATAAATCCTCGGACCGTATGCATAAAACGTCTTAAAGGGCCTCTAGAGGCAGCCAGCATGGCAGGGGAAAACGCCGGGGAAAACCCAGGTTGAATACCTCGTACCAGTGATTATTACGTTAAAGTGGCGCCGCCTGGCCGAAGAACCGGTACTGATAGTAGCCTAATGGCGAGCTGCCTCTAGAGGCCCTTTAAGTGGAACCTTTCTCTTAAACTGTTGTTCCAAACAAAAGATAAGGGAAAGTTTACACTTTAGATGGTTTATGCATACGGTCCCTTGATACTAACGGGTTTTGTGCTGGGGCGCTTTTCACCCAAATAAGCTGATCCAGAGAATGATTTTTGTTGTTGTTAAAAATGTGCAACATGGTAGCCTAGTCTTCATCGCCATGGTTCTCTGGGTCTAGAAACTCTAACTTCCTCATCCTCAGAGATGGTCGAGGTAAACCACCTGGGAATGACTGTCAGCAAGTTTGCTAAAGTCTTGGGGGAGGGTCTTCTCCGTTATCCATCACAAGCAAAGGACCTGTCAAGACGCCTAAAGTCACCGCGAAGGTTACGTGTAGGAACTTCATCTTGTAGTTTTGCCGATTTTCACTGGTGATGAGAACCAAACACTTTGGCAGACCACAAGGTAATGTGCTTTAGTAGCCAGTGAGACCACAAGGTAATGTGCTTTAGTAGCCAGTGCATACACATTCCAAAGCGACCACAGCACACGAACGATTTTGTAATAATTTACTTAACGCATGACCTATATCTGTTCCTCCTGTTCACAACAAACGATCTACCGAATGGCGTAAAGACCTTTCTAAAATAACACAGTAAAAAAATTGATGTAACCCTTACACTGTAAATCGGTGTTTAGTGGCATTAAATTACATGTATGTGTAGGAAAGGAAAACGTGGCTATGAAACATATCCATGGAAATATGCCGGAAACTTAGGTGGGCATTTACTTTTGATAACGTGTGTACATGTAGAGAGCTAAATGCAGAAAATCATCCTGACATAGAAGGGTTTTGGTCTCGCTCCTCTTCATACACGCTCGCACAAGAGTGTAAAAGTGTGCGTGGAGCGAGGTAAAAACCCGGACTGCTGTAGGAGGATGGAAAACTCGAATGGAAAATGTTGTATTGTTAACCATCTACTTAAAGTGTTAATACCGACGGAATATTTTCCGCCCGGGCTCCTGAAAGACTGAAAATAAAACCAGTGAAACGATAGTCCAAACTCTGATTTCTTTATTGACAGCAGAAGGACATGTAAAAAAAAGACATTTTGCACTTGCCCCCGGTACTGATCTTTTCATGTTTCATCAGGTGCAAACAAGACAAAGATGAAGGGCATTGTTGCTATATTCTTTCAAGCAGTCGTATCTGACTGGGGTATACAGGAACCAGATATACCACAGCAATACGCTCGTTCTCACCTTGCCTGCGCGGTCGTGTGTTGCCTGTTCAAATGTACAACATTTAACGCACTAAGAGAAACAGAAGAATTCGCCTGTCAGCTGAGTAAAAAACGAGGGACGTGCATGGAGAAATCGGAAGCTTTTCGATACTCTGGGGCCAGGATGTACCAAAAGAGGGTAATTACTCACGACATTTTTCTTCAGAAAACACACCTATGACCTTGTTTTATGAGTGAAAAAGTAGGCGGAGTGCGACTGCGGAGTGAGGTTGCAGCAAACTCAATCCATTAGTGAGATCATCTCACTGACACGTGCTCCGAAATTTCTGCGCTCTGGTGGGCTACGTCGTGGCAATGTCGGCTGCGGTATGATTTCCCCCTGGATTTTTGCCCCGGGGCCCCCTCCATTTGCCTCCCTCGTCCTCGCTCCCAGAGATAATTTCTCCCCTGCGACTTCTGCTCCCCAGACTTTTGCCCACTGGATATTTGACCCAGGATTTTTCCCAGGGATTTGCTCCTTAAGCGGCCTATTCACGTGAATATTATTGCACAATATGAGGGTCAAAATGGGCAATATTATTGCCAATCTTTCTCCCATCCATTATGCCAGAAGCACATGCGACCCATTTTGGGCCCCATATTGTCAATTTGTGCAATAATATTGTACCGTGGAAAAACCGCTTCAGTAGGCCTATACAGTAAGCTCGAGTTTAAACCACCAGTTCATTATGTTCATAAAGCACACCCACAATCGAAATGGGAGTGAATAAAACATAACAAGTGTAATATCCTCACAAAACTAGCTTGTGAGACTGACGCCACGTGTATTGTACGCATGCGCAGTGAATAAAGTGTGGTCTCATCTGTACATCCGGTTTGTCATGATCTATCATTGGCGACGAGAGGCGAAAGGACGCAAAATCACGCACGTCAAAGCAGCAAAATGCAAAAATAAACCATCGAAAAGCAGCAATAACACGGGTAGCACAAACATGCGACGCCATTAGCACAAAATCATGCAGCATTGAACCATAATCGCCAACTTTAGGGACCACCACGCCAGATTTTTCCGGCTGTTCCACCAATTGAACGCCCCCCCCCCACCGCAAGCATGGGAGATGATCCAGGCCGGGCACCACCAACAGTTCATGTTTACACAGGGGTAGTACTGCACATTAACCCGTTCCAGCCTCCAGACAACCGGCTTAACGTTGGAGCACAGTGGGAGGAGTGGCTAGAAGAGTTCGAGGAAGAGTTAGCACTGCAGAAAGTCCAAGCAGATGACAAAGTGATATGCTTACGAAGATATGGCGGCAAGGAGGTCAGAAACCTTATTAA
>NMRB01002244.1:79985-109601 GCA_002633025.1 Notospermus geniculatus
CAAAGACTGTGTAGAAGCTGCTCTTCGCCCTTATTGGCCTTCACGTGCCAACATCACGTGTGATGGAGGATTACTTCTATATAACTCTAGGCTTCTGATTCCATCAGAACTGAGACTTGACATTTTGAATAAGTTGCACTCTGTCCACCAAGGCATCGTGAAATGTCGCCAGAAGGCAATCCAAACCGTTTGGTGGCCGGGACTAAGTCGCCAGATCAAGGACATGATCGATGAGTGCGCAATCTGTGCTAAGTACCGCCACCTACAGAGGGAGCCTCTGCTGCCAACTCCATTTCCTGAACGTCCATGGCAGGTGCTTGGCTCTGATCTTTTTGAAAGGAAAAATGAACCCTACTTACTGGTGGTGGATTACTATTCTCGATACCCGGAGGTCGCAAAACTCTCAACTCTGCATTCTGGGACTACCATCGCTAATCTGAAAACCATATTCGCACGCCATGGAGTCCCTGAGACTTTTAGATCTGACAACGGCCCCCAGTTTGATTCAAAGGACTTCCGCACCTTTGCCACTCAGTGGGGGTTCGAGTTTATAACCAGCAGTCCAGAATTCCCGCAGTCTAATGGTGAAGCCGAACGTTGCGTACAAACGGTGAAAAACATGCTCATAAAAGCAAAGGATCCGCATCTTGCTCTTCTGTCTTACCGATCCACCCCACTGGCCAACGGTCTCACTCCCAGTCAGATGCTCATGGGAAGAATAATACGATCTCAGATCCCCATTCATCCGTCACAACTTGCCCCACGATGGCCAGATCTTGACGTTGCCAGGGAGCGGGAGAAGGAAAAAAGGGCACTTCAGAAGATGAACTATGATACACGATATCGGACCAGGGAGCTCACGGAGTTGCCTCCCGGAACTAAGGTATGGGTGAGGAATCGCCCAGACGACACTCCCAGCACCATACTCAGGAAAGCAGGAACTCCAAGATCCTATGTTATCTCAACCCCAAAAGGAACGATCAGGAGGAATAGGAGTCATGTTACACCAGTTCCAGTGCCCGAGGACAGGGAGCCAGTTGTTTCGGACATGAACAGTGACTCTGCCCCAATTTCTGAATCCCTGCCTCGGGAATCAGTGAGTGCGCAAAACCAGCAACTATCTGTGGATTCAAATCCGCCGCCAACCCCTATCCCGCCTGGTCCTGCTGTATCCAGGTCAGGACGTGTTATCAAATCGCGCAACAGGCTAATTGAATCAATGTGAGCTAATCATAACATGTCATAATGTGGGTAAGAATAATCCCCACCTTCCATGCGCGGTAATAGTTGAGGCAGTCCACCCTCACTTTTGCCACTGTGTTCTGTGTTTGGTGTTGGATCCGACGGTAATCAGTCATGTCGTTCTTTAATTCTTGTCTGTTAAAATAATGGTGTGTTAGAACCAGTTGGTATGGAAGTTTTGTTCAATTCAATTTGTGTAACGTTTGCCACACTACTCATGCTATTTGTGGAGTCGTTCGGAGAGAGATTTTCATTTACTACATACGAGTTTCATTTGGACTGTCAACCATGGGCTTCATGCCTTCTGCTGCGATAAGGACATTTCGCACTTGCTGACCGGACTTTGGATTATTCTCGGGTGTTTTGCCACCGTTATGTTGTTGATTTAGAGTGTAATTGTTCGAGTTCTTCAGTTAAGCCCATTTGAATAAGTTTCTTATTGGACTAGCATTCTTCAGAGGTTTTGAGTTTAGTTGTGCTAAGCCATCTCTTAAATGGCTTGGGGGAGCTGTAGTGTTATTGTGACCCCGCTGGCGTCCCATATGTTCGTTGTTGTTGTTGTGACTGATGTAAGGCGCGCATGCGCGCTACCCGGGGCTCTCAGCCAGCCATGCTGTTCCGGTTTGACTTAATGAAGATAAACAATATTAAAATCAATCAACATCCTCGAAGTCGATTTATTAGGTAACACAACATGGTGTCAGAAGTGTAACGAACACCCCAAAGACCCACCATGGCACAGAACTTTCAAGTGAAACCCCCTGATGCGTTTGATTTCCAGCCTGAAAGATGGCCTGTTTGGATCCGCCGTTTCGGGAGATTCAGAATGGCGTCGGGCCTGGCGGACAAGGCTGCTGCCGCCCAGATCAATGCCTTGATTTATACTATGGGAGAGCGTGCCGAGGACATTTACCCTACGTTTAATCTGGCCCAGGATGCTGCATATGATGCCGTTAAGGACGCCTTCGACCGTTACTTTGGGGCCAACAGGAACGTTATTTATGATCGAGCCATATTCAATCGGAGAACCCAAGGTGAGGATGAGTCTATTGAAGCATATATAACGGACTTGTACGCTCTTGCCGCCAAGTGCAACTATGGTGATCTGCATGACGAAATGATCCGCGACAGATTGGTGGTAGGCTGCAAGGACACGCGGGTGTCGGAGAAACTACAGATGCAAGCCAACCTAACCTTGGCGGATGCAGTCCGGATCGCAAGACAGAGCGAAGCCATCAAAGAGTCGACGAAAACCCTACGTGAGGAGTCGTCCAAGTCAGTTGATGCCGTGAACAGCCGCAGAGACCAAACACGCAGGGGTGCGCGACGTCCAAAGCGTCCCCCACCTAAGCCAGCTGAGAATACGCCGCCTGACCATCACAACTCTGAGTCAAAGAAGTCACCCGCACCGGAGGAGCGCAAGTGTTATAGATGTGGACAGAAGGCGCACTCCAGGAAAGACTGCAAAGCCGCAACTGCTAAGTGTCACCAATGCAATCGTGTCGGACACTTTGCCTCGGTCTGTAGGTCCAAGAAAGTGCACGAGGTAAATGTTGATGACGATGAGGATACAGAATACGAGGACGAGCTCTTTCTCGGAGAAGTCCGGATCGATGACGTGAACGGTATCTGTAACGCATGGCATGCTAACGTCACAGTGAACGGTGAGTCGGTCAAATTCAAAGTGGACACGGGAGCGGATGTCACAGTGCTGCCACTGTCGATTTATGAACGTAACCGGAGATTCCCACGATTGAAACCGGTACACGAGGAACTTCGAGGACCAAATGGAACGAGCCTGGAAGCTAAGGGAAAGTTCGAAACTGAAGTTGCTGGGAAGAAGCATTCATCTAAGCAAACTATCTACGTGATTCCCAACTTGCAGCAGCCGCTGCTGGGTCGTCCGGCAATCAAAGCTCTAAAACTGCTGACTGTGAGCAAGGATGTTAGCTTCGTACGTGCTAAGACCAAGATGAACTTTGATCCAGTTGCCGATTTTCCAACTCTGTTTACTGGCTTAGGCAAACTTGGGGAACCATACACGATACCGCTCAAGGATGATGCACGACCTTACGCGATTGCAACCCCGAGACGTGTCCCGTTACCACTTATGGAAAAGACTGAGGCGGAACTGAGGAGAATGATAGAGATGGGTGTTATTTCCAGGGTTGATCAGCCTACTGAATGGTGTTCTCCAATTGTAGTCGTACCGAAGGCACGTGGAGAAAAAGTGCGCATCTGTGTGGACTTAACTAAGCTGAACTCTTCTGTCAAACGTGAACGCCACCTTCTGCCTAAGGTCGACCATGTCTTAGGGAAACTTCATGGTGCAAAAGTGATGTCAAAGCTTGACGCAAATTCGGGCTACTGGCAAATTCCGCTCTCAACGGAGTCGCGTCTTTTAACGACGTTTCTCACCCCTATAGGCAGATTCTGCTTCAATCGCCTACCGTTCGGAATTTCCTCAGCTAGTGAAGTGTTCCAGAAACGAATTTCAGCAATACTTGAGGGCCTAGAAGGAGTCGCATGTCTTCAGGATGATATCCTGATCCACGGTAAGGACCAGCACGAACATGATGCCAGACTCAGGAAAGTGCTCCAAAGACTTGCAGATGCAGGCGTGACGTTGAACATGGAGAAATGCGAGTTCTCAAAGAGTGAACTGAAATTTGTCGGTCACGTAGTCGGGATCAATGGGATAGCTGCCGACCCAGACAAGGTTTCTGCAATACGTGAATTTAAACAGCCATCAAATGTTACCGAAATGAGGCGTTTCCTTGGTATGGTGAACCACTTGGGAAAATTCCTACCTGAGTTGGCGGAGAACACTAAACCATTGCGTGATCTCATGTCTTCTAAGAATAGCTTCACATGGGGTCCAGCCCAGGATGAGGCCTTCGCAAAGGTCAAAGACGCTTTGTGTAGTACTCCAGTGTTGGCGCATTACAGCCCTGAGGCCGAGACCGTTGTCTCTGCAGACGCGTCTTCCTACGGGCTTGGATGTTGTCTTCTCCAGCGTCAGGCTGACAAGTTGCTCCACCCTGTGGCTTATGCGTCACGCGCGATGTCAGAGACTGAATGCCGATACGCTCAAATCGAAAAGGAGGCACTTGCCATCACCTGGGCCTGCGCGAAACTCAGTGATTACCTCATAGGACTTCAGTTTCACATTGAAACTGACCACAAACCGCTGATTCCCTTGTTGGGCAAGAAGGATATAAGTGAACTGCCAGCAAGAGTACAACGTTTCAGGATCCGTCTCATGCGCTTTAATTACACCATCGAACATGTGCCTGGCAAATACTTGTATACTGCCGATGCCTTATCTCGAGCTGATACCCAGACTAAGATGTCCCCAAAAGACTTTGAACTGAAAGAGGACTGCGCCACGTATGTTCATGCAATAGTTCGCGGGTTTCCTGCCACAGACAAACGTTTGCGGGAAATCGAGGAAGCGACAAGTCACGATGAGATCTGTCAAAAGCTGAAAACTTACGCTGAAATGGGATGGCCGCGCAAAGACTGTGTAGAAGCTGCTCTTCGCCCTTATTGGCCTTCACGTGCCAACATCACGTGTGATGGAGGATTACTTCTATATAACTCTAGGCTTCTGATTCCATCAGAACTGAGACTTGACATTTTGAATAAGTTGCACTCTGTCCACCAAGGCATCGTGAAATGTCGCCAGAAGGCAATCCAAACCGTTTGGTGGCCGGGACTAAGTCGCCAGATCAAGGACATGATCGATGAGTGCGCAATCTGTGCTAAGTACCGCCACCTACAGAGGGAGCCTCTGCTGCCAACTCCATTTCCTGAACGTCCATGGCAGGTGCTTGGCTCTGATCTTTTTGAAAGGAACAATGAAGCCTACTTACTGGTTGTGGATTACTATTCTCGATACCCGGAGGTCGCAAAACTCTCAACTCTGCATTCTGGGACTACCATCGCTAATCTGAAAACCATATTCGCACGCCATGGAGTCCCTGAGACTTTTAGATCTGACAACGGCCCCCAGTTTGATTCAAAGGACTTCCGCACCTTTGCCACTCAATGGGGGTTCGAATTTATAACCAGCAGTCCAGAATTCCCGCAGTCTAATGGTGAAGCCGAACGTTGCGTACAAACGGTGAAAAACATGCTCATAAAAGCGAAGGATCCGCATCTTGCTCTTCTGTCTTACCGATCCACCCCACTGGCCAACGGTCTCACTCCCAGTCAGATGCTCATGGGAAGAATAATACGATCTCAGATCCCCATTCATCCGTCACAACTTGCCCCACGATGGCCAGATCTTGATGTTGCCAGGGAGCGGGAGGAGGAAAAAAGGGCACTTCAGAAGATGAACTATGATACACGATATCGGACCAGGGAGCTCACGGAGTTGCCTCCCGGAACTAAGGTATGGGTGAGGAATCGCCCAGACGACACTCCCAGCACCATACTCAGGAAAGCAGGAACTCCAAGATCCTACGTTATCTCAACCCCAAAAGGAACGATCAGGAGGAATAGGAGTCATGTTACACCAGTTCCAGTGCCCGAGGACAGGGAGCCAGTTGTTTCGGACATGAACAGTGACTCTGCCCCAATTTCTGAATCCCTGCTTCGGGAATCAGTGAGTGCGCAAAACCAGCAACTATCTGTGGATTCAAATCCGCCGCCAACCCCTATCCCGCCTGGTCCTGCTGTATCCAGGTCAGGACGTGTTATCAAATCGCGCAACAGGCTAATTGAATCAATGTGAGCTAATCATAACATGTCATAATGTGGGTAAGAATAATCCCCACCTTCCATGCGCGGTAATAGTTGAGGTAGTCCACCCTCACTTTTGCCACTGTGTTCTGTGTTTGGTGTCGGATCCGACGGTAATCAGTCATGTCGTTCTTTAATTCTTGTCTGTTAAAATAATGGCGTGTTAGAACCAGTTGGTATGGAAGTTTNATTTGGACTATAAACCATGTAATTTTAGTGAGTTAGGACATTATATGAAATTAGGACATTATATCAGTTTAGTTGTTGGACTGTCACGATGACGATGCCAGAGAAAGGACGGAAACTAGGGATACTAGTGCAATCAGTTAGACATTCAGGAATTTATTAAAGTTACCAGTTAGATTTTTAGTTTAGTACAAAAAGAAAGAAACAGATAGGCCGCGTTAGAGAAGAATGAGTACAGAGTGAAGATTGGACTGTCATTATAGAGCGGACCTCATTCAGGATCAGTACCTGTTAAATTTAGGCCAGGCAACATCTTTCAAAGGTTGGGAGGAATGTAATATCCTCACAAAACTAGCTTGTGAGACTGACGCCACGTGTATTGTACGCATGCGCAGTGAATAAAGTGTGGTCTCATCTGTACATCCGGTTTGTCATGATCTATCAACAAGTGTTATGCTGAATGGCTATAATCGCTAGTCCAATCACGTCCCCGTGCTGGAATGAATAGTTGGTTATATAAGGCCTAGGGTGAAACTGACCCTTGTCTGATCCAATTCTGTTTTTGGCCTCATTCCAGCCATTCAGCACAACACTTGTTATGTTTTATTCCCTCCCATTTCGGATTGTGCGTGTGCTTATAAACATAATGAACCGGTGGTTTAAACTCGATCTTCTTACTGTATGCCCTTAATTGCCTTACGTTTGGTGCAGGGTTAGCCCTTTGGACACCGGCTGGATAAAATAGTGCAATGAATGTCTTAAATATGTTTTAGGTAACACCTTTGTTATTTTACCCATTCATTTATTGTAAGCCTATTATGTCAGTGTCCATAAATAAATTCAATTATAAATTATAATTATAAATTATATCTGCCCCAAATCCACGCCGAACGTTTTCGTAGACTAACCGAGGCGTTGCGCGAAACTCTGATGTTTTTAAAACAATCTGTAGAACGATGTTCACCGCTACGGATTAACCAAGAGCCTGTCACTACTTCCCCCAGTTCTCGCGAACGAAACAGAACTTACGATAAATTTTCATCCAACAGAATTGTGGATAGTAGTGAAGTATACGGAACATCCTATTCCTTGGCGAAGGGTAACAGTGTACAGCCCTGACCGCAGTGGTAAGACATTCCAATATGATCTCCGATACAAGTCGTCACATTTTTATATGAATTTGGACGGATTGGCGAGAGAAATCATCGCATCAACCTACCTCCTATATTTTCGATTCATGATAAAACGGAGGATGTGCAATGTAGAAAAAGTTGTAAAACTGTATGATTTTTCAATTGGGAATTTCACAGGCCGCCTTTTGCTGCCAGATAGGGCGGTTTGTGACTTATGCAAGATTATAAGAGATGCTGGTCTTGCATTTTACGTCAGAGTAACAGATATGCAATTGTTGGCTATTTTATGCGATCTAAAGAGGGTAAATAAGCGCTCCATACAGTTATACACCATGCACAGGAAAAAACACAACACTGATTTCACTATTACACTTGTTCATAATAAAACCTTGCTTCATACACCACCATCAGACAGTTATTACTCTTTCAGTTGTTTTCGGCAGAATGATGTCGCCATCACATATCATACAGGCAGATCACTCAAGCTTATCTTTTTTCGTAACATAAAGAGCAGAAATACTACAAAGCAGATACAGGTTATGGTGACACATTCAAAGTGCATCCTCAAGGCTGTAGTAAATTACGAAGTTGGTGTGTTTCTAAAACAGTGTTATAATGTTGACGAAAAAAGGTCATTCCTTATGGGATATCAGGTTGCCTGTTTCCCAAAGGAACCTTTCATGTCAATCTTTAAACAACATCCAGCCAGAAAATTCAAAATAGAATTTTATGGCAACAGCAGTGATATAAAAATCGGTCTACATAACCGTTTATCCATGGACGGCAAGAAAAACATATTATTCGTCGAAAAAAATGAATCATTTTACAATAAAGTAAACGTATACACCACGATACAATAGAGAGAGCTTGCAATCCTAAACACATGAGGTTACGTACCAGTATGTTGTACATAGTATGCTCGTGTTGATATTCAAAATATAAGAGCCTACCCAAAACTCAATATTCGACGAAATAGCTGCGTTATCACTTAAAAAGCTCCCTCACCGTTTTCCCTAGATCGCTTCCCGGAAAACGCCCTGTCCCTCGAACGGTAAAAATGCACCTGTTTAAATTGGCCTTTTTCGGTCTAGCCCGAACGATACAAGTATTCACACTGGCAGCGTTTTAGACACAGCGCCATCTTTAAGCTAGTATATATACTACACACCCTGGGTCAAGGTCATCATTTCAATATGGCTGCGCATGCGCAGCTTGTACCGATCTTGTTATATCGTATAGATGTTCACACACGACTTCTTTACCGTTCGGACTATATCGCTGGGGCTGCAACGTTCGGAAATTTTATGGCGATATAAAAGTCAGTTAAATCGCTAAAAGGATTTAGAACTGTTTATTTGCACAGCTGGCTGCTGTGTATGCAACAAGCATTTAGCCTTGGATGCATGTTTAGCTAATTAATATTCCTTCCACTGGACCAAAATCGCCGCAAAGCAGCTCAGGGCAAGCAAGCAATAGTGAATATTCATGATGACCATCGATCAGCATGGGCCAATGAAACTCCAACTGTCTCTGCAGCTGTCTCGGTAGCTCAGTCGGGTTTATTTGCACAGCAGCTGTGTATCCAAGGAAAATTAAAGGCACTGGATGCACAGCCGCTGTGCATCCAGTGATACTAAACTCCTTGCATGCACAGCAGACTCCACCTACCGTATAACGGACTCCGCCTACTTTCGCCGTGTCTATCAGGACGGGAATTGTCTTGGATGCACAGCTGTGATTCTAAACTTACCGGTAACAATACTGAGAATACATGTACTTGCAAAATTCTCAAGTAAATATCCAATAGCTATGTATACAGGCATTGACAGATGTTTATCTACACTTTGTATCTTGAATGTTTCAAATACCACCGAACCAAATTTGATGCGGTTTGTTGCATATGAAAGGAAAACTTGTTGGTCACATTTCTGCATCAAAATTTTGGGAATTTCGAAATATCAAAATTACGGGAGAATCCAACTTACCTCGACGCGAGTCCAGGTCATAAAAATTTTCGAAGTTCTAATAATACCGTAATATAGAGGGGTAGCATAATGGTAGCCTAAATGGAGCAGCTTGTATTATACCTAAGCTGTTCCATCTACCATTATGCTACCCCTACTACATGTATATTATGATATTTTTAGAACTTACAAAATTTTTATGACCTGGACTCGCGTCGAGGTAAGTTGGATTCTCCCGTATGTAATTGCTTGTCAGAAAAAATCTCGAAAATCAACACCTTTTATTTTGTGATTATATTTTTATTTTTATAGTGTTTCTGACAGAATGGAAGTTAATTCTAAGGACGTTGGTGCTGGTTCCATCAAAATCTGTCGAGTGGTTGCTGAGATATTTGAGATTATCAATATTTTGAGATTTTGAGATTTTCACGATTTTTCACAAAATTTTGGTGTCAGTAGATAGAGCTGACCTCAAATCATAAAATTATGGAAATTTTGGATGATTCGCATAAACTGGTTAGAATTTACACACATTTTTCAAAATATCAACATTTTGATATTACGATATTTCTGCACAGTTAACCCAAAAAAGTTTCAAAGTAACGTAAACCTGTTATCTGATGTTAGCTTTATCCAATGGTATGAAAATTTCTTGAAAAACGCGAAAATCTCAAAATATCAAACTTTTGATAATCTCAAATATCTCAGTAACCACTCGATATATTTTGATGAAACTAGCACCAAAATCCTTAGAAACTTCCCTTCTATCAGAACTACTACAAAAATGAAAATATAATCACAAAATAAAAGGTGTTGATTTTCGAGATTTTTCTGACAAGCAATTGCATAATTTTGATATTTCGAAATTTCCAAAATTTTGATGCAGAAATGTGACCAACACGTTTTCCTTTCATATGCAACAAACCGCATCAAAATTGGTTCGGTGTTATTTGAAATATTCAAGATACAAAGTGTAGATAAACATCTGTCAATGCCTGTACTAAGCCTCCGGGTTGTTGCCGGGGCATCTGCTCTTAAGCCGCCCATACACGTTCAATATTATTGCACAATATGAGGAGCAAAATGGGCAGTATTATTGCCAGTCTTTCTTCCACCCGTCATGCCAGAACGTATGCCATTTTGGGCCCCATATTGTGCAATAATATTGATCGTGTAGGCCCTTGTCTTTTAGGCTGTCCCGTCCGTGAATTTTTCCTTGGCCACTCAGTAGATTTAGAGTATTTTTAGTAAACAGAAAAGGTCAACATCAGACAGGAAAAGCGGCGAAAAAATTGTCCCAGTCGGGGAGATTCGAACCGGGGACCTCAGGTTAATTCGGTAAACGATCGAGCGACTGAGTTACCGAGACAGCTGCTACCGTTGGAGCTTCATTGGCCCATGCTGATCGATGGCCATGAATATTCATTCACTACAAGTAGTATTGTTTTCTTGCCCTGAGCTGCTTTGCGGCCATTGGTCCCCGTGGAATGAATATTAATTAGCTAAACATGCATCCAAGACTAAATGCTTACTGCATATACACAGCAGTTGGCTGTGCAAATAAACAGTTCCAAGTTAATTCAACGACATTTCTTACCTCACCGCATGCATTTGCAGAAAACCGACATGGATTAGAATACGATTAGGGGAAGAATATCCTCAAGGTTCAATAAATTTTTCAACAGTTTGTAATCAGAAAAGGTCTGGACTCTGGTATTCATAAAAATCCTTATCTACGACCTCTTAAGTCAAGTGTAGTCCACTAAGCTAGATGAGGTAGGCCTACTTAAGTTAAGACTGCCTTGGCGGTGTCTTGCAAACAAGGGTGAATATGAGTGGTCCACATAACTTTTAAGGAGCATATTGAATTCCACTTGTAATGTTCGGACCATTTTACTTAAGAGTGTATATCTTCGGCCTGCTTTGACTTGAGTAGTTTTATGAATACCGGGCCAGGACTCGAGCTGGCGTACTGGGTTAACAGAGAGCTTCGGCAGGACGTTTTCCGTGTTGGTGTATGCCCGCTTTAGAAGATACCTAGGTTATCTCAGTTATCAATGACCACCTGGTCAGTACAGTAAACATATTTGGAGATAAAAATCAACGTTCCAAGCCTTTCAAAACGGTTGGTGAATTCCGATCACTGTTCAGAAGCGCCAGTGTTCCTTCACTTTTGGCCCGTATTCTAGAAGGCTCGTTAACCGTTAACTGAAGGTCCAGTTTAAGGTTTTGTATTGTACCCTGCAAACTATAGCTAAAGGCAAACCTCAGAGTTAAGGAAACTTCTGGAATACAGCCCTTTTTTTGTTTTTTGACAAACCGACAGGATCAGACGATTCATTTCATAAGGGGTAAGCCTGGAAGGTTTCGACCGCCTATAGCACTTCGAAAAAAAGACCAGTGGTTCTTTGATTGGATAAGTGGAGCTATAATTGTTGTTAAACCTCCACCTCAAAATTCACCTTTCACTACCACACAAGTTTATCGACAGGAGAAGGGCAGGGATTTCAAAGTTGCACACAGTAAACATTTCTTCATGCATTATAGATTTCACTGTTTCATGAACAATATCTTCTACAAGCAAGTATTCCTATTTCTCGTTGGGAAAACAGACGAGAGGCGCTGTAGACAATGCGCACTCTATGATACCGTCCGAGGAATCGTCAGTGGGAAGGTCAAATTACCCGACAGCGAACCATGCTACAAACCTCGGATAGAATACAACATGATGGCAGGTCGAGAGGGCAAAATTCTCAACTTCTGTGATGGGTATTACACCATCTACGACGTCGAAAAGTCCAGTGAATCACGAGGTTTCGACCTTGTTCTTAAAAACGGGTCCCGAATCCCCTTAGATAGGTCACCTGACTGCATCGCTGGTGGGATACACTATTTTGATGGGTACCGTGCCTCGAATAAGATATACAATATGTACTTTTATTCTCATCTGAAGGAGTATGGTTATGAAAAACTCACGTATCAAATAAGTTCAATTAAAGTGCTAAAAGATTGCTCTATTTTTGCCATTAGGCTACACATATCCGGATGCCTCTTTGTGTTTGGGGAACCTGTTCCCTGCGCACTCGCGATGTTTCAAGTCCCTGACCCAAAGGATGGACTGATAAAGAACGGTACAGGTAAAATGACCTATCTTGAAGTTGGTTCCTCATTTTTACCCCATGCCAATGACAAAACCGCAGGAATGATTGAAATCAGTCCTCTCGACGGGTCTTTCATGAAGTTTAGAATGACTCGCGGGAAATCACACGGGCAGAAAGGAGTCCTGGCGAGAGTTGAGACGTATATGTACGAACGACACCATTGACGTGTAGTACGAATAATGAAAAAAAAACAGGGAAATCGTTTTCGTCGCCTTTGTTTAACTAGGCTTGCGCTGAAAACGAGAACGACAGGGAGCAAAAAAGTTGTCCGTTGGAAGAATTTGGCGTGTTCTCAGTGCATGCTTTCATCGAATTACGCTGTCACCAATGACATTTTGTTGATTGCTGTTTTCTATTTACCTTTTAATCTGAAATGAATCGCGTTCTGTGAGATATAAACCAGTGGGCACGTATAAGGAAAGGACTGGCCTCAAATGATATACCATGCTTCATAACGTTGTTGATAATCTATAAAATAAATATTTTGAAAAAGCAATGATGAGAAACATAATCTCACAATCCTCAGCAACGTGCACGTCTGGCGTGTTCCTATCGCTTTGAAAGAGGCTTATCGAAATTGCTACGTATGACGTCACTCTATGAAGAAGTTAACGTTAACTAGCCTGGCGGCGACAGGATTCACAAGGTGACTTCAGGGCTGGCACTCGGCCTCATTCCCCCAGGCTCAGCAGCCGTGTATTGGCATATAAACACACATGATGGCGTATGCACAACAACCAGTCATTAACAGTCCTATCCAAGGGAGAGAGCAGCATAATTAGCGCATAAAATTACGCAAAATACCGGTATAGATCTACTTTATTGTACCTGTGCACCGCGTACATTCAACAGTTAACCGATTCACTCATAAAGTAATAGCCCTACGCACCAAATAGAGACCTCGTTGCAGGATAACCTCGAAATCTGCCTATATAACTCGACGTCAACGTCAACTTCAGCCATTTCACGAACTCATCATAGAAAGGCAAAATTGTTAGGAATTTTTTTTTAATTTCGCCACCTTCTAAGCATTTTATCGTTCAGAAACCGATATACCCTCTAAAATTCACCCCAAAAACCTCTTAATGATGGAGGCATCTGAGATTGAAAATGATTGTCTCATTGGATTGCCCAGGTTGACAAACCTAGGGGAAAGATTTGTTTCCAAGGCTGTAGCTGTCCAAGGAGTACACTCAATAGTTCAGTGGTATCGGCCTTCGCTCGAAGCCGTCACCCTCAACCCCTAAAACACTTGGTGCAAAAGTCCGTTTCTGAACACTAGATGTCACTGCCAGTTGTTGACGAACGCGCTCGATCAACCAGCCAATGAGCGATCAGCCAATAAGAAAATGTTTCACGTTTTCCTCTAGTTGCGTGAAATAATGGTCGCTGATTGGTTGATGACAGTTTGCGCCATCTACCGTTCAGAAACATGATTAGGCCCCATCTGTGCCAGTGGTTATGAGCGTATAACTAGTTTTAGGCTCGAGGCCACTGGGGACGAGTGTATTCAAGGAGATGAAATATGAAGGTACGACAGACAGAAACGCACGCACAGACAGACAGACACGTACGCACGCACACACTTTGACCAAACACAATATGGTTCCCGATCTGATTGATCGGGAACCATATTGTTTTTGGTCGTGGTGTCTGTGTGTCTGTCTGTCTGTGTGTCCGGTCGGTCACACGTTCATATCTCATCTCCTTGAACAGCTACAGCCTAGAAAACAAATTGGCCATTTTCGGTCTAGCCCGAACGATACAAGTATTCACACTGGCAGCGCTTTAGACACAGCGCCATGTTTTTCCTGGTACCATTTTCCCATAACTGGTGAATACCTTGACTAACCTATAGAATGAGGAATTCAGTAATTATAGATTTACGTACTTATGGTTAGCTCTCGCAAGGAATTGTTAGAGATGAGCCTCCATTGCAATTGCAATTCTAAGTCAAGTATGTCACCGCAATAACCATTGGCCAAAGCGTCAAGACAGGATCTGATTGATGGCTAGTAATTACGTTCCACCGATTCGAATTCGAAGTGACACTGTTTGCCCGCTCCAAAATTCAATATTGAATTTTGCATTCTGAAGTGCTGATTTTCTCACTTCAAAATTCAATATTGAATTTTGAATTTTGAGTGAGCATTCTTGGCTTTCGTATAGTATAGTATTCAAACTGTCTTCCAGGTGAAGAATGGGTAGGCCTACAGTGTGTTTTGTAACGACTGGGCACACACATACTGCGGACGGCCGTCTGGACTACCTGTGTGATGAGGGCGGCCAGAAGCTGATGGAGGACAGCGACTTCTCCTAAGTTCATTCATCTTTCCGACATAGGCATCCTAGCGCCGAATGGGTCAATGTCGTCCTGGGTATACCTTATGTTTACCCAGGATCATCCTGGGTAATCCTTTTCTTTACCCAGGGCGGCCCTGGGTAAACATAAGGATCCTTAACTTTACCCAGATTGGAGTTCCCGAATGGTGTAGTGAGGTTGATATTCAGCGTAAATCATGAAATGAAGGGTGGCCTCGAACTAGGCCTATAGCTCCTAAGTCCTTGAGAATTTACTATCGGTCCCTTTTGAAAAGTTGTAGGGATTGGTCTTTTCTCCCTATTCCACACCCCGGAGCAGGTATAGCGGTAATTTTCAGCCCTTTCGAGTTATGATCGTACTGCATGTTCTGCAAAAAGTAAATTCATGAAAATGACGAAATGCACACGGATCATACATGTCCTACCTAGGCCTATCGCTCCTAAGTCCTTGAGAATTTACTATCGGTCCCTTTTGAAAAGTTGTAGGGATTGGTCTTNTCGTAGTATACAAACTGTCTTCCAGGTGAAGAATGGGTAGGCCTACAGTCTGGTTTGTAACGACTGGGCACACACAGACTGTGCGGACGGCCGTCTGGACTACCTGTGTGATGAGGGCGGCCAGAAGCTGATGGAGGACAGCGACTTCTCCTAAGTTCATTCGTGTGAGTGCTAAGCCAGAAAAATGAAAAATTGTAACAACTACATGTAGACTCGATCTTTCCGACATACTAGCGTTCAGTGGATGTATGCGGCAGCCAATTATCAGAAAAAAAGTGAAATAATAACAATCAAGCTTTTCACAACACTTCAGACAGCATGAATCATTCCAAGGAATTCCTTTATGATCTTACAACCAAACAACCACCTCCGGGAGATATCATCCAGTGCATATCGATCTTCGGTTACCCGAAATCTATCGTTACCTACTGGGAATGGCAGGTTGCCGAAGTGCTGATGGCGTATTTACCACCAGTTATCATCGTTCTAGGAACCTTTTTCAATTTCTTGACGATTGCAGTGGTCAGCTCGAGCAAGATAGGGACTTCGTCGACGAGGCTGCTTCTGATTGTCTTAGCCATCGTGGATACATTCACGTTAGATTTAGGTTTGACTGAATGGTGGGTGTACTACACTTTTTGTACTTTCGTGCGAGCTTTGTTACCAGGCCTTTGTAAAATATACTCGTATTCTGTGAGCGTCACCTTGCAAACTTCATCGTGGATGATCATGATTATTACAATCGAGCGATGCATTTCGGTGTGTTTTCCGCTGAAAGCTGCCACGCTTTGCACAAAGAAATGGGCAGTAGGCCCTACGCTGCTTGATAGCTTCACTGATATTGATCCTAACTCAAAATACTTACTTTCTCGTTGCCTTCTCGCAAGGGCACGATAAAACATACTGCTTGACCACTCACGAAGGAATGGACCCAAATTTATACGATGCATTGACGTACTGGACTGATCTGATAATGAAAGCGATATTACCATTTTCTGTCATCATAATCTGTAACTTTGCTATCATTGTTCGAATAATCGATTCAGGACGAATGACAAACCGAAACTAGAACTTTGAAATTTGCTTGGCAGCAAATTTGATGGTCCCTACATTGCAGAGCATTGAGAGGGAAGCATGAAATGAGGATCTGTATGAATGGAAGGAATAAGACGTGTTAAATAAGGAAAATATTTATTTGGTATCAATTGGTTAATTTAATAGAGAACATGATTGACCTGCCAGCAGCGGGGCCAGCAGGTGTCTTTTCCCTGCTTGCGTGATATGATCTATATCGCTTTCTCTCCATCTTTGCTGCTAATTGTCTTTTTCTTACTGACTTTGATAACCTTTATTTGTGTCAGTGGTGCCTTTATAACATAAGATACACAGAGAATCATCTGCGTCTGCGATTGAACAGCAAGACAATCGCAGGGAACCCCCTCTCCACCAATCTTTCTGCCTAAATTATGGGAAAAAGGACCGTGCTGGGGGTGGAGCTGAACTTACTTGCGACGTCCACCTGCCCGATAACGAAACCATTATGTCTGACGACTTAGAGACATGAATTACCTGCAATTTCTGTTACACGGGACCCGTCATTGTGCGACGACTTAGGCGATTTGACGACTTAGGATTCTTGTTTTAATGGAATTAACGTTACAGAAAATTGGGACTTTCGTTTTATCGACGAGTTACAAAAAATCCGACTTAGACGGTGACGACTTACGCAGATTCTACTGTATATCAATATCATTATGATGCTGACACTGGAGAATAAATTTATTGAGGCCAGTATCTTGCCAAGGGCCATAAACATAGGTAAGGGACTTGTTACTAGTACTCTACCTGGTCTCGGAGCCAAGTTATTAGACAGGATTAGCACCTTTCCGACTCCGACTCCGACTACAACTACGAGAACGAATTGCAGTCCGCTGTCGTCATCCTAGATAAAAACGATTTGATAGACGTTTGCAAATCGTAAAATGCCATAACTTTGTGGTAGAATAATTTTGACTCGTAATCGGAAGTGCACCTAAATCGCAAATATTATAGTCGTATTTCAAGTCGTAACGACTAGGATTACGAATTCAATATTCATAATTTATCCATATTTCCGATTTATAATGCCAAATTTTTCTGCCTTCAATATATGGTGTTTGATGAATTGAAAACGTCTACCAACTCGTTTTAATCAAGGATGTCCACAGCGGACTGCAATTCGTTCTCGTAGTTGAAGTCGGAGTCGGAGTCGGAAAGGTGCTAATCCTGTCTATTCAGTAAACAAAAGTGTGACAGACAAAATATCAACCTTTGATATATCAATTTCACCATGATCCAGGTATCGGAGACCTGAAATTTTCATTCCATCTTGTTGACAGGGTCAAGTTACCTGGGGTAGGTCAGGTTTCCTAGCAATTCGTTCTCGTAGTTGAAGTCGGAGTCGGAGTCGGAAAGGTGCTAATCCTGTCAATTCAATAAACAAAAGTGTGACAGACAAAATATCAACCTTTGATATATCAATTTCACCATGATCCAGGTATCGGAGACCTGAAATTTTCATTCCATCTTGTTGACAGGGTCAAGTTACCTGGGGTAGGTCAGGTTTCCTGGGTTGTAGCTGTTAAACTAGCCAAGATAGGGTGTGACAGACAATATATCATCTTTTGATATATCGATTACGCAATGACCCGGGTATCACAGACCTGAAATGATAAGCTCATCATGTTGACAGGGTCAAGTTACCTGGGGTAGGTCAGGTTTCCTGGGTTGTAGCTGTCAAAGTAGCCAAGTTAAGGTGTGACAGACGCGGACAGAATGACAGACAGATACCACGACCAAAAACAATATGGTTTCCGATACTAGTATCGGAAACCATAATGACTGTTTGAAAAGTGTTCTTTATTCAAAGAGTTGTTGATGTTTACATTTCATAATCTTTTATAATCTTTCTTTTGGTATGATTATCGTTCTCTGGGAATTTTTTTCCAGAATCACGTGTTATATCTCTCCCATCGTCTTGGTGGCCAAGTGAACAACTTCCACACATGGATCGGGATCGGGGGGGGGGGAGGGGGAGAGGGGGGCATTGGCACTTGGTGCGAATTGTCCCGTACAAGTGGATAATGTGTCCATTGGTCTCTTCCAGAGGTCCTTGACCCCCAGAGGTGACCTGGAAGAAGATGCTGAGACACCATGTGTCTCTTCCAGAGGCCCTCGCCTCCCTGACCGCTGCAACCCACGGCCTGGAAGAAGATACTGAGACACCATGTCTCTCTTCCTGTTACACTGAGGGCACCGCTGGTTGGTCTGTCCCGTCAGAGTGGCAGTGTGAGAATATTTACCTGTCACCTTGTAGGGTGGGAATAGAAACCTTAAAGCCATTCCGTGTTGAATTCAGGAAATCCTTAGGCCTACATCCTTCTACCACGCGACATAGTGTACACTCACTGGCCATAAGTATTGCAACAAAGGGTTTTTCTGGATTTCTCTCATGCCTTTACTACTTTTGCATCTATTTTCAAGTATATATAGGGGGACCGACGGCGAAACATGGTGTTGGCCATGCGGACTGAAAAATCTCACTGCTGATGAAAATATCAAGCCTTAAAAACGAAATATCAAAACATGAAAATGACAAAATCTTCATGTGATACTGGATCGCTCGCTCCTTTTCACGATAATGAAGCCTGATGATGAGGAACGATTTACAAGAAAAAAAAATTGAAAAATATCAACTGCGAAGAAAGCTTTTTGATATTATCGAAAATTATCAAAAACTGAAAAAGTGTGATTTTGCATGAGATTACGCTGCTGATGTAAAGCTGACATCTCATGTGTCCCACCATGCCAGTTTCATCCAATGAACAGCCACAGATCAAGAAAAATGTACTTTTCTAAAAAAAAACCTCGATTTTTGACAAAATTGGACATTTTTCTACGTCAAATAACACGAAAACGATCAGACTTTTTAGCTTAATTTTTTCGCAGTTGTGAATGAATTTCCCTTGTCTTCATTTTGTAAAAAATTGGCAGTCTTGCACTTCAAAATGTTCGAGACCTCAAATCGGTGATATTTTGATATTCTGATATTTCCGTGATATATTCACTTTTCCTTAAAATTTTTCGAACCAACAGACTTATTACCCTTCAAAGTATCACATCCACATTTGAAACTCAAAGGGTGATGACTGACTACCGAGAAATTAAGAAAAAACCTATGTTGCAATACTTATGGCCAGTGAGTGTAGTGTAAAATGTACTATGCTCTATCTGAATACATTAGAGTTCGGTCAGCAGTTTTTCAGTGTGTGCTCAAAACTAGATCTTGATTCTTTGGCCGCACAAGTATGAAGCAAGCTTTCATTATATCTGAAATGAACATGTGACCCTCCACAACAAGACCACTGTAAAGTCTCCACGGAAAATGAGCCTAAACGTACCGGTAGCGAGATGACACCAGGAGATAAAGAAATAGAATCACTCAGACTTCACTATAGGCAGACAATACTGACATGACTGAAATTGAGAGATAATTTGGGCCCTACTTGCCAACCTCATAGTCCGAACACTGCCACCTGTTGCTCATTTGCAGAACTGAGAACAAGAGTCAGATGAAGCCTATCGCGGGGGGATGTCTATTTTGATTGGTCCGTCCATCCCCAGGTCGGGTTTTGCATATTCATTTAGTTTATTTTTAGATCCCCATAGCCTGTGGGCAAGACGGCAATCGTATCATTTTACAAAGCTGTTCTCAGGCATTCTACTTGCTTAGGTTTCAACCAGCTACACTCGCAATCACGCTCTCTGTTCACTCTAGACAGACAAACCTTCGTTTGGCAAGAAAATCGCAATTTGTTATCAAAATCATGAAAAATGTTCCTCTCGAAAAGCTGATGCCATCCTTACTGTTTGAGGTCACATGATACGGAGGTCACATGATACGGGAACCACCAATCCGTGACCTGATCATGCTGATGACGTAGAACCAAAATCTGGTTCTTCGGTTACTCATCATCTGACTCTTTATTTCGTCCAGCAAATAGGATAAAAATAGCAATACGAGTCATACGTTTGGACTACCAACCTCACAGCGACTTCCGACTGGTTTTATGGTGGAGGGTCACACCTGAACTATTTTATGTTTCATTTGATTTGCAAGTTTCATCCCACCAACTCCTACCAACAAGTGTGTCTCTCGGCATCGATGGAGCTGGTCACATAAACGGAGCCGTACTCAGCGTGATTGGCAGGAGCTCTAGGCAGGAGCAGTCGGCAACTACGACAAGTTCTAATACTTCAAGACCTCGGGGTGAAAGGCACTTGAATCCAAACTTGGAGAAGCAGACGGCTTTCTACAAGAGAAGTGTGAAGATCACATAGGGGAAGATCAAGAATTTGGGGGGCAGGCATAGCTCAAATTGTTGTAGGGGGGCCCTTCAACCCTTCCTGGCACCCCATTTTTTTAAATGGCGCAAAATATGCAGTGCATTTCTGAGGCATCACAGATAGAAGCAAACTACACTGAATACAACTTAATCTGATCCACAGCCACATTTGATGGAAGACTGAACTACTGAACTTAAAAAAATTGCTGGACCTCTGCAAAGATAATATTGTTAAAGTTTGCACTCACCTGTACCATCCAGGGGTTATCGGAACCAGGGCGCAGTTTATATTTTGGGATAAGAGTGGGATGACCGACTGAGGAGGTTGAATATTATGTAGGCCTAGGAGAATGTGATTTGGAAAAAAAGAATCTAGAAATAAGTTGAATGCCAGGTGCCCCGCCAGCGTCACAATGATTGCATCGATGCAGATGAAAGAAGGGGGCCTACAACTATCAGCATTGATGAGTGAGAGGGTGCATTGTGCATGAAGCCAATGCACCCTCTCACGAAATGAGGGAGCTTGCAATTGTGAAATTGGAAGTGAACCAGCCTACTGAGCAGCGGGTTTGGAGATGTCAAATGGAGTGTTGTGTTACCACAGGAGGTTGTCAAGAATTGATTTTGTTTTGTGAAAGTTTTTATTGATCACCCTAAAAATACACACCGTACACGGCACCCCGAACGCCATGGACTATCCACATTGGCGAACATGTCCACCGGAAAGTCCCATCAACTCTGCCTGAGGAGCCCCACGGATTGTGACAGTAAAAACGTTGTCTACCGTATCACCTGTACCAGATGCCCTACAGTCAACCAGTACGTCGGACAGACCATGTGTTTCCGGAGAAGGATGAACAATCACAAATCCAACATCCGGCGGGGGATAGAGGATGACCGTGACTGCTCATTACTCTATGCCCATTTCAAACTGCCAGGACATTCTATCAAGGACCTGATGTTCACCATTCTGGAGACATGTCCAGATGAGACGACCCTCCTCAAAACAGAGTTACGGTGGATGTGGACCCTTAAAACTATCACCCCCTCAGGCCTCAACACCAGGTGCTGAGTTTCTGATAATCTCGCAGCTTCCCCCAGTGTCAGGGCCAAAAAAGATTTGGCATGGGGTTCCTTCCTCCTTTTTTCCTTTTAGTAGGGCCGTTGCTTTGGAGGATTGGAGGACAGGGCCGGGGGACAGGGTTCCTCTTTCTAGGCCCTGTTTTCCATTGCTGTTCTCCTATTTTGTTTTCTGGTCAGTGCTTTGCAACCCCTCTTTTCCCTTCAGTAGGCCCTTTTCCTTGGAGGACAGGGGTCCTCCTTTTAGGCCTTTGTCTTCCATTGTCTGTTTCTAATTTTTCGTTGGTCAGGGTTTGTAGTTGCCGTTCACCTAGGCTTCCTTTCTTGTTCTTTTACGCCTTTCTTTACTGTTGCCTCTTCGTTTCCTGTTATCTTGCTCTTCATTTCTTTTTAACTGTCTAATTTGTTATCACTTCCTCACACATTTGTTTAATATAAATTACCCTGACCTGCTTACTATAGTCTTGGGGAAATTATACTGTTAGTATAATTATACTGTTAGTATAATTCCTCCAAGCTATATTTTATAAGCCCCCTTTCCTTTCAGCCTAGTCAAGCCTAGTAATTCACTAATTACATTTCTGCTGAGCAACCAACTTTTGGGGCTTGTACTCTTTTCTTTCCTTAATTGCTGTCACGTCCTGTTTGGATTGGATACTTCAGATCTACATTTGGGTTTCAGCTCAGTCTGTTCTAGAGTTTCGGATTGTAAAGTTCCAGCCTGAAGAAGACCCCGGTTGGGGTCGAAAATTCGCAAGCATTCTGGAAATTGACTTTTTCTATATCATATATTGTGTGTCGATTTTTGTGCTTGCCTTCCCTTTGGACCTTTTGCGGACTTGCTTTACTGGGGATTCGTCTGGAGGTTGTGCTCATTCTCTTTGTTGGACTCGTATCCTTTTCTGACTCTTCCTCATAGCTAAGTATCCTTTTCTTTCTATCTTATAATGCAGTTGAGGTTCAAGTTTATTAACAGTGAGAAGCGAATAATCAAGATGCAATCTCATCTTGATTTCCTTCTCAAATGCAAAGACTTGGGCCACTTTCCTTATGGCTTATCTCTCAAAAAAAACCTTGTGTCAATCTGGATCTGTTCCCGAAGGACTTTTTGGAGCCTTGGGGAAGCACCCTAAACGCTGCTTCCCACCTTTTAGCTGACCATCTCATCAGCTTCTACCCCCTTGCCATCAGGCAAGCAGAGGTTCAACGCGAAAGCCTCGTCAATGAGCTTATTGACAGGTATGGTCTGCAGGAATTCCTCCTCCTTCCCAGGGACATTCAGAAGCTTTTGGACGACTTTCGGTCCAAGCTCACCAGGGAGAAAAGGATTAAAATCTCTAAGTTGGATAGGCCTACTCCCCGCCCCACCAGCCCGCCTCAGGACTGGTGGTCAGTTGGTGACCTGTCTCCCACTGACCTCCCTCAGTGACTGCTCATTACTCTATGCCCATTTCAAACTGCCAGGACATTCTATCAAGGACCTGATGTTCACCATTCTGGAGACATGTCCAGATGAGGCGACCCTCCTCAAAACAGAGTTACGGTGGATGTGGACCCTTAAAACTATCACCCCCTCAGGCCTCAACACCAGGTGCTGAGTTTCTGATAACCTCGCAGCTTCCCCCAGTGTCAGGGCCAAAAAAGATTTGGCATGGGGTTCATTCCCCCTTTTTTCCTTTTAGTAGGGCCGTTGCTTTGGAGGATTGGAGGACAGGGCCGGGGGACAGGGGTCCTCTTTCTAGGCCCTGTTTTCCATTGCTGTTCTCCTACTTTGTTTTCTGGTCAGTGCTTTGCAACCCCTCTTTTCCCTTCAGTAGGCCCTTTTCCTTGGAGGACAGGGGTCCTCCTTTTCGGCCTTTGTCTTCCATTGTCTGTTTCTAATTTTTCGTTGGTCAGGGTTTGTAGTTGCCGTTCACCTAGGCTTCCTTTCTTGTTCATCTTTTACGCCTTTCTTTACTGTTGCCTCTTCGTTTCTTATTATCTTGCTCTTCATTTCTTTTTAACTGTCTAATTTGTTATCACTTCCTCACACATTTATTGACAGTGACAGAGACCTGGCTTGCCACTGGGACCTAGCGCCTCCATCATCATCGTATCAAAAGCATCAGCGACTAGAAGATATCAACAGCCTTGTTACAACTCATAACATTACACCGACGCATATTGTTACACTAACGCATAACGTTACTGGTGTAACATTATACGCTGACCCATCCAACTCATAATGTTACAATCGACGCATAATGTTACACTTTTTGTAACGCATAACGTTACACTTTTTCGACGCATAATGTTACACCTGATCCCAACGCATAACATTACACCGACTTAACGCATAATGTTACACCAGTATCAAATAAGCAATTCGCGCTTCTGTCATTGCAACAAGAGGCCCATGTGCCTTGCGCTCAGTTGATTATGACCTGTCAACTCAGGAGGGGAAGAGAGACAAATACGAATAGCTCACCTTTTTAATGGTTATCAAGTAAATACATATAGGTGTATATAGGTTTTCGTCACAGTGAGGAAATCATTGTGAACAGGTTCTGACCCATATCACTTTATGCACGTAGTGGCCATACATGTATATTAATTTGGAGTGCAACTACGTGTAAAATCCACAGGGTGCACCCTCTTAGCCATGTCACTATGCCTCTAAAATATGAAGTTATTGACGAAGATCTGAACTTATGGAGCAGAATGCAAAATCCTAAATGGCCACCTGATGGCCACATTAGTGGTTGGACGATACCTAAAGTTGATTTGGTGCAATATCTGACCTACGTATATCACTATGCCTCTAAAGGTTTGGTCATTGGGTGGGAAGGGATTAATATCACTTGGTGAATCGAGATAGATATCTAATCAGACCCATTGGGTAGAAAGGGGTTAATATCAAAGGTCACCGGGTCAAGGTCAACTTAACAGTGGAGTAACATTATGCGTTAGGTCGGTGTAACGTTATGCGTTAGGATCAGGTGTAACATTATGCGTCAAAAAGAGTAACATTATGCGTTAGAAAAAGTGTAACATTATGCGTCGATTGTAACATTATGAGTTGGATGGGTCAGCGTATAATGTTACACCAGTAACGTTATGCGTTAGTGTAACATTATGCGTCGGTGTAATGTTATGAGTTGGAACAAGTCTGCCCTGTAGCGGCAATCCCCGACCATCATCAACAGGAAAAGCTGAACCCCGGCAATGCCAGAAATGTGTGACCTGACAACTTGCGAATTTGGTGTATTTGACCCCGACGAAAAGATACCAACATTTTTGGGCCTCAGTCAGTCGATTCCTAAGGCCAATGCCATGTCAGTCGGTAGCAGAGCCTTCTCAGTTGGAGCCCCTCAGTTGTGGAACCAACTCCCTGTATCTGTGAAGAAATGTACCTCTCTCAATTCCTTCAAGGGTCAGTTGAAGCATTTTCTTTTCTGTGAGGCCTTTCAAGCGCTTGTAGCGGCCAGTATTGGCTGGATACTGCGCTATACAAGACGCATGTTATTATTATTAGGATTATTTTCCTTTGAATGGCTAGACCGAGTGCGATCCGCTGTGCGTTGACGCAATGCGTCCAAAAATGATTGAAAACTTTTCAATTTTTCAGTCGACGCATTGGTCAACGCATAGGTTTTTGAAGGTGGCGCTGGTGTGCCTCATCACGCATTGGATGTTGCTCAGCAACGCAAAGCATACGCACTGGCAACGGACACGAAATCGCATTGGGTGTACAGTGTTTTTCTGTGCGATTTTTTGAAAACGACGGACAGGCATCGCACAGGACGACGGATCGCGTTCAGTATACCCGTAGCCTAAAGCCAAGCGCACATTTGCGACAAACCTCGATGCGTTAGGGGTGTCTGTTAAAATCGACTGACCTGTCTGAATGACGAGTCGACAGCGTTGGGTCAGTCCACTTTAAAAACACCCCTAACGCATTGAGTTTTGTCGGACATGTGCGCTAGGCTTAAGTCCCGTAGACTCAGTTTCGGACACCCTAAAATCGGTGCCCATGCGTATCATATGCTATACCCTATTCAATTTTCAGCTGCCTGATTTATCCCGCCCTATAATGTTGGGCGTTAAAACCTCACTGTATTGAATTCAGAAAGTGCTTACGTCCTCCGACGTTAGTGTAGTGTAAAATGTACTAAGGTCAATCTGATTACAGGAAATCCCCCTCCCATACGACTGATGGAAGAGCTAATGAAATTCACGACTTGGCAAGTACACGTGGGCTGACAATTAGCGCCGACTGGTACAATTCACTTGCTGCTTCCCATTTTTGTACACACGAGTACATTCATTCCATCAATAACAGTATTCCTTGCCTGTCGTTGCAGCAGATACAAACTTTGAATCCGGAAATCGCGAATCGCTCGCTGTCATGCAGCATTCGCCATGTTGTTTTCTGTTACCTCGTTCCAAAAATTCATAAGCTCGCCTTATAAATTTTTGCTCGTTCCCAGTTGCTACGCAAATAGATTTTACTACTGAAGAGTTAGTTGGTATCATGCCAAAACCTGAAGGCGAGGTTAACGGGCAAATCTCACGAGGGCTCTGATTGGTACATTGATTTCCTGATGTGGGTCAATACAGAAATTCTATGCGAAAGCTTCCAGGGGTAGTGGCGTAGTCTTTATGACGTAGCCAATACACGTGGAGATCCAGGATGTGGCTTCATAGACATGGCTGAAAGTGCTGAAGCACTCAAACGGTTAAATGAACACACCCGGCCGCATTCAGAAAGGGTGTTCAAGACTAAGAGGCCTAGAAAACTATTGTCTGATGTCTGTATGGTGCTTCACCAGAGGCGTTTACCCGCAGGATAATCACACGCGTACAACTTTCCTGCGTCTAAGTCCAAGAGGAGAAAGGAAATGTTGAACGATGAGGCAGGCTTGCCTAGAATTTGTCCAACACTTTCTTTTGTCCTCCCACACTAAGACGCAGGAAAGATAGACGCGTGTGATCATCTTGTGGGTAAATGCCAGAGCAGCATACAGAAGGCAGAACAATAGTTTTCTAGGCCTTTAACCTCTGTAATGCAGAATTTGTTCGCTGGTCAGGCTAAACACCCTTTATGAATATGGCCCAGTGTCTTTTAAGATTTAGACGCGTTTAAAAACACCCTTTGTGAAATCGGCCCACCATGTCTACTCGCCTCCATCAGGGTAAGATATACAGGAAGTCGTCTTCCACAATTTACGCAAATTTTCGACCCCAACCGGGTTCTTCCTCAGGCACTTTCTTGTAAGAGACTACAGAAAAGAAATGGCTACATTAGAGAACAAGAAAGCCAAGGACTGAACCGACCGATCGACGATTTCCTAAAAGGTCCATGCTGTCATCATCTTATCAATTGTCTTATTCTTTTTTCAGCGTCGCTACAGTTGCCCTGACAAGAATAATCTGTGTCTGATTCTCATATTTTCATTGTGTCATTGTATTCTACCAATAAAACAGAATTTAGCCATGAATGAATGAAATGGCTCTTTATTTTGTAAAAATGTTTGGTATCAGAGCTGTCCACGGTTACTGTCGTAGATGCAGATACAAATGCCAGGAGGTCAAATAGGACACTGTACTGCCGTTAGAGGGCGCCTGTTAGCGCTCGTAGAAATGGTGACGTCACAGATGTAAGTCATGGCGTCCACGTCATTTTGAATGGTGTTGTGAAGAAAAGCATGTCGTTAACAGCATTGAGTTGAGGAAGAAAGTAGATACTCAATAAGAGTTTTATTTTATCATCTGTGATGGGATTTACATCGAAGACCAGTAGTTACTCGATGCCTACAGATTGTCCAGTACCGGTAGTTATTTGATACCTTCAGACTGCCCAGTAATTATTCGATACCCACTGATTGTAGAGAACAGCTCGCTAACGACGCCTTCCTGAAAAAAAAACAAGAAAAAAGAACACTCACCACCTCATTGAGTAAGAGTAGCCTGCACGTAGGATCTGTTTAGGACCTATACATGTAGGTTATTCTTGATATTGGATCAAAACAGATCCATTGTTTCTTACGAAATGAAAGTAGGGTATATTCATGGTGAACAGCATCTATTTTAAGCAAAAACTCACTTCCACTAGACCTCCTGCAAGCGCTGTTACAGTCAGCTGACATCAAATCATCGGTACAACCACTGCAAACACACTTCAACCCGTTGCAATTTGGAACGGCTGAAAAATTCAAAATTCAAATTGACATATGCGTCATCAGATTTTGGTGCTGTGTTGCTACCGTTGGCAGGTGCCTTCCCATATCCCATTACTCAATAAGTTTTATTTCATCGTAACGTCACAAAATTTGACGTCACTGACGTCAGTCATGGCGTCCACGTCATTATCGATGACGTTGTGAAGAAAAGCCTGTCATTACATGCATTAATAGCATTGAGTTGAGAAAGGAAGTAGAAGCTCAATAAGAGTTTTATTTTATCATCTGTGATGAGATTTACATCAAAGACCAGTAGTTACTGGATACCTTACCGATTGTCCAGTTGTTACTTGATACCTTCAGACTGCCAAGTAGTTATTAGATACCTACAGACTGTCCAGTAGTTATTCGATACCTACAGACTGTCCAGTAGTTATTCGATAACTAGAGTTGTTGCTTATTCCTAACAGTCCGCGACTCCTGACTGTCCGCGTGAAATGCGACACCAGGCACACCATAATAGCCAATAGTCGCAATAGTGGTAACGTTAATAAGGCTTCCTACAATTCATTACTAGTAAATTACTCCAAGTCACTCGATACCAAGAATGGGGGCATTAAACATGCTGGCGAAGTGGATTCGAACCCGCAACAATTGTCTGCGATAAATGGATAGTAATCCCTACCTCGTTTGGCTTAATTTCATGGTAAAGTCCGCACTCAACTGTTTCACTTGGACTGTCGCAATAGACAGTTGAACAACAGTTCGTTCAGCAGTCACAATACAGCAATACTGCATTGAGACAGCCAAGACGCAGGGGAGATGCATTAACCCCAGAATAAGTTGCTGCATACCAAGAAGCGAACCACCAATATGGTAACGACAACGCCCGTATTGCTGCCTACCTGGTACTACGTGACGTCAACGAGATCTCGAGGACGGTCGTTTGCCGGATGATCCCAACTACGATCGCTTCGCATATGATTTCGAGCGCCTTCAGAATCTCCAGGAATTTATGGTGAGTTGATTGGAAGACGCAAAAATGATAAACGATGCGATCGACACGACTTCATGACGTGTTTTTTAATATCAAAGAAATCGTAAAAACGTTGAACAGTAACGCCACTCAGAGTCCAAAATAACCGTGGCCTCTGCTCCAGGTACCCGATGACGTCAGTTCCCTCACCGGGCACGTAAAACGATCCAAAACAGCGCATTGTAGATACAGTGCAACCTCGCTATAACGAACCTCGATATAACGAACTCCCGAATATAACGAACCCTACCCAATGGACCCCAAAATTTTCACTAACGGGCTATTTCTCAGGTTCACCCTGTAGCCCCTGCCAGCTGGTTGATCCAACTCTGTTGGGCGTGTGCAATTTGCCGTGAAACTGATCACAGTCAATGAATACACATACATGTACTTAATGTGTTGTTTAATTGTATCACCGAAGTTTTCTTAACAAGATATGACCGTCATTAAATGAACAATTGATTCTTCAAAATCTTGTCGCTCACACTCATAAGCCACCGGAAGCAATGCTGCTTCATTCATGGTGAACACATGCAACCTGACGGATATCAACAAGATGACATTGTAAATGTCGTATGGTTCCCGAGGTAGGCTACTTCTTCCACACAAATGGCCCAATGATAGAGATCAAGACACATTGATAGAGTAGAGATGAGATACATCGATAGGGAACCATACGATATGACATGATGGGACGTGA
>NMRB01002245.1:0-30799 GCA_002633025.1 Notospermus geniculatus
TCCACCTGGTAGCTGTGAACGCGTGGTTCCTTTGATTCCTCCTCGGCCGGCTCCTCGCACTCAAACGTCTATTCATTCAGATACCTTACCAACAGTGCCTTCGTCAACTTTTAGTGAAGTCAGTCCCGCTGAATTTTCTGCTGGTGAGCATCGCGTTGATGAGGTCGGTTCTGAGTCTGTAAGTGTAACGTCACAAGTGGGTGAAGTTTCTTTTAGTGAGCGTCCCTCTACCGAGGTTAGTTCCTCTACCGAGGTTAGTCCCTCTACCGAGGTTAGTTCCGTGCCTGTGACTGCGACACCACACGTGAATGATTCTTCTTCTAGGGGTGAGATTACAGTAGAAGGTACAGGTGGGCGCGAATTGTCTATTTCGGGTGCTGTTGATGATCAGGTCACCGTTACATCTTCGCCGAGTCCAGTTCCAGCTCCGAGACCGGTTAGAAATCGCCGCCCGCCTGTAAGGTTTAAGGATTACGTTGTGTACAGTCAGCAGGTACACGATTCTTCTCCACCTCAGGCCGTTACTCGTCCGCCACTGTCCGTTGGTAATGCGGAGTGGCGTGAGAAAGTTGATCATTTTATGTCATTGATGTCGAAGCCAGAGGTTTCCGGCAACTCGAACCTCATGGACCGGATTATTTTGCTAATGAAAAATGATTAGTTTTATGTTTCTTCTGTGTTCGTGCGACTTACAGGAAATGACGTATGATCCAGTCTCATAATACAGTATGAGTTACTAGCATGGTCTCAATGAACAGAGAGTTGTACTATATAAGGGGTTGTCGCGAATTTTGTAAATATTAATTTTGTCATGGATTTCCAAAATAATGATTTTGAAACACCGTTAGACACTTACGAGTTGTACCTGCTTCCATGGATAAATCAATATTCATGCACGATATGGGTTTCCTCCACTCAAGTTGGGTACCGGTACCTCGGCGTTACTGTTAGAGTGCTATGTGGGGACGCATTGCACTTTGTTTGACAGTGTAGATATGTACATAGGTTGTTGGCGTTTTAGCAGAATTTTATTCGGATTGTGAATTGCATGTAAGCCTTTGTTTTCAGGTCTTCTGTTTCAGCGGTGATTGCTCTCGTAGCTAACCTTGGAAAACTTGGTAGTTTCTCTTCTTTGGGCAGTCCACTTTAATGGTGGTTTAATCATTTGCTTCTGTGGTTTGGATTTCTTCTTTGACCAAAATGTCAGGCGCCATTTTCTCTTGACGGGGGAATGTGTAATTAAGTGTTGTGTTGAAGGGATTAGGCTGCTTTGTTTTATGCTCATTGTGTCTTTTGCTTGTGCTGTGCTGAATCATGTGTGTGTGTTGTGTGTCACATTTCATTGTGAGATTAGTCGACCACTGAAACCCCCAACTGTACGAAAGTGTACTTAATTACTTGGTCATGTTACAATGTTTGTATATATGCTGTCAACATAAGGTGTGGTTCAGAGGCCTCACGGTGCACCAGACTGTCAACATCAAGTTCTGTACAGTCAACACTATTATATACAATACACACAGTTCTATACATTATACTCGAGTTTTGGTGTTGGTCAATCCGGACCACTAGACACTGTTACAATTGGGGGCTCAGCCGGGAAGAAAATTGTTGCTGCTGGTATCCTGCACGTTCGTTGCTGCTGCTGCTACGTGTCGCTGTTCGTGGTACGAGTTCGAAATCGTTGCTGCTGCTACTCTTGTTACGGCTGTGATACCGGTTTGCTGAATCGTTGCTGATACGTTGCTGCTGATACGAGTTCCTGTTCGTTAGTCAAGTCCCTGTTCGTTTGGTTCGTTTTTTCCGAGGAACGATAGCGAGTGGTGAGTTGTGTGCGCACGTTCTGAAGTCGAGGATCTGTTGATATACCGCGGTAATGGCCATAAGCTATTCTGCAGATATGCGTTACGCGTGCTAGCACTTTGCCTCGCGGCCGAGGGGCATTTCGCGTTACAACTCTTCGGACAGGTCTGTTTTGACTTTACCATCTATCTATTTGGACCGACATTTGTTGACACTTGGACATCTGACTGACTTTTGTGTTGACTTTCTTCCGTGATATTGACTCCTTAAGCTTTTGACTTTCAATCATTTGCTGCTACTCGTTTCAGTATGCTTCCTGTTTAATTTAAATACTTTATGTGTTGTCTCTTCACTTGATTTGATTTAACCCTTTCGCTTGTATGTTAATCATCTTGTATTACAGCTGATCCATCGTGAATCTCTCCTTTAAGTGGCATTTATTTGATTGCCTCCTATTTTAGTTTGTCATGCTTTTATTTTCGTAGTTAGGGTTATGCTGTATTACGGGTGATTACTATACTGGGGTGACATACCTTTAATTGACCTGTAAACAGTCTGGTGTGCGTCGTGATCATTTTTGTTGCATTTTGGTTATTATAACCGGTATTATTTGTAGAGTGTACTTCGGTTTTCGCCTCTCCTTTAATCGTTTTATTTAGTCTATGAATGAGTTTTTAAAATTAACATGCTGGGTTTTAAGTGTGTTTCATTAGATTATTTTGGTGTGTTGCGTGACGTGTGATTATCATTGTGTAAGTGGGTGAGTGACATATTATTTGTTTCGGTTATCAGCAGGGTGTCTCTTAAGGTACGTCGTTAGCCTCGCTACGCAAATTGTCCATAGCAATTTCATTAGATTATTTTGGTGTGTTGCGTGACGTGTGATTATCATTGTGCAAGTGGGTGAGTGACATATTATTTGTTTCGGTTATCAGCAGGGTGTCTCTTAAGGTACGTCGTTAGCCTCGTTACGCAAATTGTCCATAGCAAGCGCCTTTTGGTTTCTAATCCACTCTGTTCTATTCTAGTCACTGTTCTGGTTCCTCTGGGTCGCGATTCTGCTCATGTTCTGGTTATTCCCTATCCTTTTCATAGTAGTCAGTATGGCTGAGGGAGGAGAAACCACCCTGGATGTTACAGGGGTGTCTGGTACTAGGGCTGAAGTCTTTCAGGACATAACACGTATGGTGCAACAGTTGGAGATATCTGAGAAGGAAATATTGTTAGACGCTCTTAAGCAAGAAGTTACAATTTGCGCTAGTCATGTTTGTCCTGAGAGTCCTGTCACCGCATCAGCTCCGCAGGAACATAACAAATCTGTGGGCCGCGGGCTGACCGCCGTTAGCCATGGACAGGGTGTGGGTCGTGGGGTCAGTCTTGTTGTTGCAATTGGCCGTGGGATTCCTGTCGCTACTACTACTGTTGCAAATTTGAGTATTCATGGTGATAATGTTTATACCAGGGGTCGAGGTGTGGCAATTACTCAACCGGCCCTGGCTAGATATAGTACACCTATTGCGGCTCGTGGGCCTCTTTCGCCCATTGGCAGTGAGAGGAAGCACTACACTTCAAGTGATACATCTCCAGCTTTTCAAGGAAGGTATCTGGTCTCCACTCCTCGCTTACCATCTTTCACTGGGGATAAGAAGAGCGAGGCATCTTATCGCCAGTGGAGGGCGGAGGTCAAAGGTCTGCTCATGGACGTTTCATTGCCTGTTAGTGCCATTAAGTCAGCTGTCAGAAGGTCGTTGAAAGGTATGGCAGCTGAGAGCATGTTACAACTTCACGAGGACTGGAATGTAGATGATCTGTTGGCTTATTTTGATCAAATATTTGGGGAGGTGTTAACTTCCGAACAAGTTGTTGCGAAATTTTATGCGGCAAGTCAGGAGCCGGATGAAGCGGTCGCTGCTTGGGGTTGCCGTCTGCGTGAAATTTTAGCTCATTGTCCGGATGAGTATTACCGAGTAGGGCCTCACGCGGAGGCCATGTTGCGTCAGAAGTTTTGGGCTGGTCTTCGTCAGGAAAGAGTCAAGGAGGGTACTCGACATCGTTTTGATGCGGGCGCAGACTTTAATAGTCTTTTAGTAGCTACTAGGGCAGTGGAACAGGAGATTGGCTTTAAACCGCCGAAAAAGCCAGTCAATCAGTTGAGTAGTGCCCCCACCGCCCTAGAAGTAAATAAATTAGATGCCATTTTGCGGAAAATTACCGAACTGGAGGAAAAAGTTTCAGTTATGGAGAAACAAAATGTTCGTCAGAAGGCGAGGGAAGCTGACGAGAAAGCTGCCCGTAACCCTACTCATACCAAGTCATCATCATTTAAGGGTAACTGCAACTATTGCAAGAAGTATGGTCATAAGGTTGCAGATTGTTTCAAGCTAAAGAACAAAACTTCTGCTTCTGCTGATTTAAATGGGAAAAAGCCCGCGGGCGGGGGCGGCCGCGGGCAACAAGAGTGAAGCCCCACAATCCGTTATTAGGAAATGCTTGTGAAACCACTGTCCAACTTGGTGATCATCAGGTTGACTGTTTATTGGACACCGGTTCTGTGGTTTCCACGATATCTGATTCATTTTGTCGTGCACACTATGGGAACATACAGATACATCCACTAACAGAAATCATCGATATCCATACTGCCACGGGAAGCAGTCTCCCATATATGGGTTATGTTGAACTCCCTTTGTCTATAGGTTCTTGTGAACTCGATGTTCTTCTACTTGTTGTTCCTGACACTCAGTATAATTCTTTAGTTCCTGTTCTGTTGGGTACAAATGTCCTAATGGAGCTTTCCGGTGAAAGGCCGAATATAGAAGATTCTGTGTGGCGGGATGTTTTGCGAACCTATGCCTTAGGGAATAAGCCATTAGGAACGGTTTCTAACTGTAAATCCATCACTGTGGACAGTCAGTCGCAGGTTTCCATTAGAGGACTGACTCGCTGTAATTTGGGAAGACCTGTGAATATTGTTACCGAGTCCTCTGCTTCTCTTCCAGGGGGTTTGCTGTTAGTGTCATCTTTACAGAAGTTGCCGTCCAGAGGTAAATCGAAGAAGGTGTCTGTTGTTTTGCGAAATGTGTCGAATGTTCCCATTACTATACCGAAAAAGACAATATTGTGTAGCATATCAGAAGCGAATCTTGAGGTTGGTCCATCCTCTCGGGTTACAGATGAGGGCGATGACCATTCCCATCTTCCATTTCCAGCGGGTTCTCCAGAGCCATTGGCTGATAATGAATTTTTGTCACTGTTCAAGTTTCAGGATGACTTGGATCCTGAAGATCTGGCTAAACTCCAGTCTTGTCTGTTGAAATGGAAATGTGTGTTCTCGCAGCATGATATGGACATAGGAAAGACTTCAATACTTAAACACCGAATTGACCTGACTGATGAGAAACCATTCAAAATTAGGCATCGTCGCATTCCACCTACAATGTTCGAGGAAGTTAAGACCCATCTCAAACAAATGCTGGATTCGGGTGTCATCCGAGAGTCGATGAGCCCGTACTGCTCCCCGGTTGTACTTGTGCGGAAAAAGGACAAGTCTCTTCGTTTCTGCATTGATTTTAGGGAACTGAATAGGCGCACTATTCGGGACGCCTATTCATTGCCTCGAATAGATGAGACTCTGGATGCCCTTGCCGGGTCTAGTTGGTTCTCTTGTCTGGATCTGAAAGCTGGGTATTGGCAGGTGGAGTTAGAAGAATCTAATCGTCATGCACTTCTGATTTACTCCTATCCGTCGGTTGATTTCAATAATTGAGATATGCCCTCCAATAGTGATCTGGAACCCCTGGCAAGGACGTCCACAGACTCTGCCTCCCCTTGCCACTCTTTGGCAACGGCCTTGTAGAATGTCAGACTCAACAAAGTGATAATTGTAGAGTCGAATGAGCGGCACTCTTTGGGGGCCCCGTGGGATGTTCATCCGCAACACATTGCCATCCCTCACAAACTGCAGGTCAATGTGACCAAGGGGGCAGTGAAGCTGCCCTGGCCAAGATGTGAGGACTCCATCAGGAATGGTCAGTTTGTCCACCAAACTCATCAGGAATTCCCCAGCATCTTGGTACTGGCCCATCACGTACCCCCTCCCATTTAGGGCCGCATTAAGAGCGACTATCACATCCTGTACTGAGAACGGTGCCTCCTGTCGTGTCATCCTGTCACAAATGTCCACAAAGATGTCGTCTAGCTGATTTCTCGTGTCAGCTGGGATGTGATGTGCCAGATTTACATGCTTTAAACACTGTAAGACTGCAAGGCAGTAGCAGTTGTTGGTGTCATTCAGCAGCCCCAGTCCTGGATACTGTGTACTGACTGGCAAAGGCTCAGGCTCATGGCTTGTGTCTGCGTCCTCCATGACAACATCAGCAGCAGCAGGTACTGGGTCACTTTCAGGCTGGTGAGGCACTTCAGCTGGTTGTCTCCGAGGTTGAGGCCTTTGAACAGGTTCTGACTGTCTCCTTGGTGCAGTGTACCGAGGCTGGAGTGGGAGGGGAAGTTTCGGGTCAGCAAGGTGGCATCTTCTGACAACAGGATCTCTGAAACGCTCTCCATACAGTAGCATCAGCAGGGCAACAACATGGGCATCAGATGTTAGCATTTGAACTCCAAGATCCGTCGAAGAAGCTGTGCCACAAGTCCATCCACAAAGCTTGTTCAAGGGTCCAGTGAATCCGAGGTAGTTTTCAAACTGCCCATTTCTAGGGGCAGAGCTCCGAGAAAACACCAGTAAAGGTCGTTTCAAGTTTCCAGGGTTTCTGTTGGTCCGATTAGCTGATGGTAACTTCATGGTGATTGTGGTAGCAGTGAGCATCCTGACGCAGACGAAGCCGTATTTTGTAACGCGATTTATTATCAACCAAACTGTAAACTTCCAAATGACCAAATGTTTGCGATGAAATAGAAAACCGGTTCAAAAACGTTGGGGCTTGCCAGGATACTGAAATCTACGACGTCAAAAACCCCGCAACGCACATGGCTTTTACAAATTACGTCATGGCTAAATTACGTCACCTGACGCAAGCGCCGCACCCGGCGCGCTACACAAACTATGAAATGGCACCAACATCCCGGCCCCTTTAAATGCGAATCCTCCACGTGAGCATTTACACAACATTACTTCATACATCTATCTTCCGTTCAAACTTCATCTCAAATCCATAGCAACAAATTATAGAAGTCTCTGATAAGTAATTTCATAGGATAATCTATACCGAACAAGTCCATATAATCCAAGTTTAAGCTCAACAAGACAGTCCAAGTTGTCACTAAGAACAGTCCTGACTTAATTCTCCTCTACTGATTCGAAAAGAGACAGCTTTGTTACTGGCCTAATGTAAGTTCCATTTGCTGTCTTTAGTTCAGCTGAACGAATCAATCCGTCTGAACCTGGGAACACCCTCTGTACACGACCCAGAGGCCAGTTTCTCCTCGGAGCCTTGATCAGCTCGTCTATGATCATCACAAGGTCGCCTTCTTTCAAATTCCTTGATTCCTCTTTCCACTTTGGACGGAGTTGGACCTTCGGCAAATACTCCCTGACCCAACGCTCCCAAAACCTGTCAGCCAACCACTGCACATGTCTCCAGCGTCTTCTGAAGACATCCTGTTTTACGAACAAACCGGGTGGATCCGTTTGTCCCTCCCTCAATAGCAACAAGTGATTCGGTGTCAACGGCTGTAGATCCTGATGATCTTCCGATGATGCTGTCAACGGACGTCCATTTATGATTGACTCCACTTCACAGAAGAGCGTGTCCAGCCTTTCGTCGTCCAATACTTGAGCTCCAACTACCGATGTCAGACATTTCCTGATGCTTCTAATCATGCGCTCCCAAACACCACCCATGTGGGAAGCTGCTGGCGGGTTGAAAGTCCATTCAATCTCATGACGCAACATGTAGCCTCTGACTTTCTTGCTCTCCATCATTGACTTGTGCAATTCACGCTCCGCACCAACGAAGTTTGAACCATTGTCAGATCTGACCTTCTCTGGAATTCCTCTCCTGGATGTGAAGCGCATCATAGCATTGATGAAGCTGTCCGCATCCATCGTGTTCAACTTCTCAATGTGTACTGCTCTCATAGCTAAGCAGGTGAAGACGCAGCCATAGCGTTTCTCGTAGACGTTCCGGCCCCTTTTGACCTGAAATGGTCCGAAACAGTCGATCCCAACGGCTGTAAACGGAGGTCGGTTTGGTGTAACTCTATCCACTGGTAAATCTGCCATCTTCTGGGACCTTGGTAAGCCTTTCAGCCTCTTGCAGACAACGCATTCACGGACCACGTTGTCCACGAGAATTCTCAGCCTTGGAATCCAAAACTTCTGCCGTACTTGCGTTGCTACGTAATTCCTACCAGAGTGACCTGCATACTCATGACATTCTTCCACTACTAGCCTTGTGACGTATGCTTCTCGAGGTAAGATCGCCTGATGCTTGTATTCTTCCGAGATAGGTGCTCCTCTCAGCCTACCACCAATACGAATTATTCCGTCTTGATCCAGCACAGGTTCAAGGTCATAAATTCTACTCTTCTTCGAGACTTTGCCCGTCTCAGCTAGTTTCTTCGCTTCATCTGCACAATGACTCCTCTGCGTGTACTTCACTAGTGCTTTCTCAGCTTCCTTCAGATCTGCTGACGTGAGGTGACCCTTCAATCCCTCAGCCGATCTGCGATTCTGCAGCCACTTTCCGAACCGCAGTAGCCACGCTACTCCTCTTTTCAAGTGGTGGAAACTTGAATAATGCTCCACAAATCTATCCAGACAGCCCTGTGTCTCCTTCACCAGATTTGGCCCCTGGTTGTCAACTTCTACAGCGTAGGATTTCACACTCTTTGGTCCCTTTACTATTTCTTCATCTTCTTCAGCCAACTGCAATGACTCAATGCGTTCTGGCCACATCGACTTGTCCTCAGACAGGAAATCTGGTCCCTCTTTCCATCTCGATCTCTGCATTATCTCTGAGGTTGTGAGGCCTCTTGATGCATCATCCGCAGGGTTCAACTTCGTTGGGATGTGCCTCCACTGACTTGGGTCAGACCCATCCAGAATGGTCGACACCCTGTTCGCCACAAACGTCTTGAATCTTTTCTCAACATTCTTGATGTATCCAAGTAGATCATGCTGTCCGTCCAAAAGATTGATTCAGCAATCTCCAACTGCAGCTCTCTTTTCAGCGTGGCGTCAACCTGAACTGCCATCACAGCTCCACATAATTCCAATCTTGGGATGGTCACAGCTTTAATGGGCGCCAGTCTCGACCTGCCCAGTAGGAAGGTGCATTGTACTCTTCCTTGGTCATCCGTCTGCCTCATGTAGGAAACTGTACCATACGCGCTCTTCGAAGCATCACTGAAGTGGTGCAGCTCTCTTCTCACTACTTCTCCAAATTCTTGGGGCTTCAAACACCGTTCAAAGACGAAGTTCTCCAGCACTGGCAATTCAGCTAACCATGTCTGCCATAGTCTCAGGTTCTCTGGTTCCAGACGATCATCCCAGCTCTTCCCGAGTCTGCATTCCTCTTGGAATAACATCTTGGCCCTTAACACCACCCCAGCTAGCAAAAACCGGCGGGCCGCTGGCGGGCCAAAAGCGGCTGAGTCGGCGGCCCACCGGCGGCAATAGGTGGCGGCAAGGCGGCGGAGTTGCTCAGCGGGTTACTGGCGGGCCGCCAGCGGCTGAGCAGCGGCAAAGAAGCGGCAAGGGTGCGGATACTGGGCGGCAAACCTGTGGGTTGTGGCGGCAGACCAACGGGAATGGAGCGGCAAACGGGAGGGGGGCCAATGGCCAATGGACGGTAGCCAGGTGGCAAAATGCTGTTCCACATGCAGCAGCAACATGATGATTGCATGATGAGGGCATCGCCACTTCACAAAAAGATGTCGCTGCGACCGTATCAGGCCTTTTCATTGTCTTCAGGACGTCGTATCTATGGCAATGTGAGATGCGAGCATGAAGCCACAACATCACGGTAGTGTGACGTTGACGTTCCGAACAACGTCTCAGTGGAAAAGTTGATACGGTCGCAGCGCCATCAAATGGCAGAAAAAATGGCTACCTCCCCATTGGGTAGGGGCGATCACCTTGTTCCAAACTGTGCATGGACAACACATAGGAACAAACTGTGACGAACAGATTGAAAAAGTTATGACATGAAAATAAACCACCTCTAGTCTATGCAAAACTTTCAAGGAAGAATACCAATTACATCACCAATATTATCAATCTGAATAAATTTTAATGAAATTCTGCTTGAAAATAAAACATCATGGTTTACTCTCATGTCATTAGAAGCATCTGAAATAAGGTAAAACTATTCACATACCATTTATAAATTTATTCATATAATCCAAACCACTGACCTCAGGCATGTCAGCTCACAAAGAATTCACTGGGAATGGGATCAAAACTACCTTATTTAATAAAATTTGGCGTTTGGTGTCCCAAGAAAGTCACACCTTGTGACTTGTATCATCTCGTGAATTTGAGTGCTAAAATTTCGCTGAGCTATTTTTTCTACTCCGTAAAATAAGCACGAGGGTTTTTGGGACACCATATACACATCATATAGTAACAATAAAAAATAATGAAATTGATAAAATATTTTAATCCCCCAATTCAGGCTTCACTTCCAATCACAAAAATACTTGACGTACAAGATATTTGGGTTCATTTTCAGAATGAACACTCACAGGAAAAATGAACCATGAAATTTATGATTGAACAATAAGCTGCAGACAAACTACCATGCAATTATGCTTCAATCATGAAATTCACGGTTCATTTTTTCCTGGGATGACCATAAAGTTTTGCTATGAGCATTTCATCATCGCAAAATATTTAAACAAAAAACATCCAAAAATGTAACATATTTACAAGCAAAGCAACATGCAGCAGATATGGATTACATCATAGTTAAGTCATGCACCTTTATCAGATACACCCATGATAAAAATTTGGAGATGATCCATCCAGAAGTTGAGGAAATATTGCACGTTTTGTTATTTTCAGTTTTGGCCACCAACATGTAATTTTGGCCAATCTTTCAAACCTAAACTTGCACCGATACTAGTACATGTATTCATAAAAGTAGGCAAATGCTTTTACTTAAGGTTTGTAATACATTTCACATGGGACCCTGGTGTGCAAACCTTAAGTATATGCATTGGCTAACTTTTATAAATGACAGCCTTGGTGTCCTAACCATCCGACTAACTGGTATATGGTATAAGAAGTTTCAGGTCATAACCCCCAACAGATGGCTGCAAATTCACATACTGTATAAGGTCACACTGAATTGAAAAGGCTTCATAGACACCACATACAAAAGAACAATAGAAAGGCACAAGTACATGTATAGTGTTTATCAGATAGATCTGGCCAAAAAGGTACTTGGCTGACTTCTTGTCACACCTGTAATGGCATGATCAAAAATAAGAATGTTGCACAAACCTCGGCAGCCAGCATCAAATGTCATGGGTGACTGCCTGGCTGACACCTTGAAAGAACTATTGATTACGCCTACGGATAATCTACATGAAGTATTGTGCAATGCCACTATGATTTGGTAAATGATCTGGTAACATTCCTGAGTTCAACTAAGTACCTTTGGCCAGGACGATATGAAAAATATTATATAATCAACCTATTCACTAAATTCAGGTACCTTTTCATTCTACTTGAAATGACTAAATGTAAATGTAGGTGAGAAATTTGTTTTCACAAACGAAACTGATACAGGAATCAAATCTCGGCTTAAAACCAACCAAGAAAAAAGTCTTGTGATGGACAATACTGCACTTATGTACACTGACTACAAAAATACTTGACCCTGGAGTCATTTTCATTATGAACACGAACCACAGATTTCAGCCCTGAGTATCACAAAATGTTGAAATGACAAACAACTAGAAGTGGTAACATATCCCCATTGGCACTAGCAAATAATATGAGACCGATGACATGATAATGAAGGCAAAGACAACTCCAAATTTCACAATTTTTTACTCCAACCACGGGTCGGAACTTTGCAAAATTTGGAGTTCTTACAAGGAATCAAGAAACAAGAGCAACGCAAAGCGTGGCATATGCCCCCTCGTGTATGTTGAGTTGGGCGAACCTCCAGTCAAGTTATGTTGAAATCAGATTCCGTCGATATCAGGGAACATGCATACCAAAAACCAATATCACCGGACAAACAGTACATTCCTGAAATTGACGGAATCTGATTTTAAGATGCCAGCTCTGGCGGCCATATTGTAAATTGAAATGCAGCCATTTTCATAAGGAACCTTACTTGAGTCGCCCTCAACATACATACAAAAAGTCAATAGGATCAGACAAACGCGTCTCCCTGAAATTGACGGAATCTGATTCAAGATGGTGGTTCTAGTGGGCATATTGTAAATTGCAGCAAGGCCGTTTTCGAAAGGAACCTTCCTCTAGTCACCTCCAACATACATGCAAAAAATCAATATGATCAGACAAACGGTTTCCCCTGAAATTGACGGAATATTATTTCAAGATGGCGGCCATATTGTAAATCGGAACGCGGCCATTTTCGAAAGGAACCTTCCTTTAGACACCCCTAACATACACACAAAAAATCAATTTGATTGGACCAACTGCTCTCTTATAAATGATCGGAAATGGAAAGTCTACGGCGCGACGACGCCGACGGACGGACGTAACGGGTGACGACATAATGCCCCCGCGTCTGTTGAAGCAGGGGCATAAAAATCTTGTGGTGGAAAACGCTGTACTTAATATGTAAAATGGCTGCAAAAATACTCTACCCCGGAATCATTTTCTGAATGAACACACTAACCACAGAATGAATTCAGTCCTGAGTATTGCAAAAGGGGCTGTTCGTTTTCGTCACTTGAGGAATCTGAGTTGTGATCCTTGGGAAAACAGAAAAAGCTACGCACTTGCGAATTGCAGGGATTATTTGTTGTGCTGTACAGAATAATCTACTGCAATTTGCAGCTTCATAGCTTGTATCTCCATTTTCTCAAGGATCACAACTCAGATTCCTCAATTGATGAAAACGAACAGCCCCTTTTGAAATGAGAATCAATTAAAGATGTAACGTAATGTAATTAAAGATGTAACATATCCAAAGTACATGTAAATAACATGAGACATATGACATGGATGATATAATGACCATCTCAGGATGTCTAGTATTTCAGACATTTGTGACCTTCCACAACAAAACCCGGAATAAGTCGTCCTGAGCTTGCCAGGTTGATACTAAATGTTCGTCAATTTCAGTTTTGTCTGTATATTGTGAAATCTGACTATTTCAGTCAGATTATACAACAGACAGACAATATTGAAATTGACAAACATTTTGTCTCAACATGGCAAGCTCAGAGTGACTTATCCCGGGTTTTGCTTTGGCGGGTCACATTTTTGACCATTCCTTAACAGCATGACGCTCAGGCAAGTCAGTGACAGCCTTGATGCTAAAATGAGACCTGTTTCAAATACATAACCTATGACTAGTTATTCCCATTCCTTGCATGTTCTGCATTTGCCCGAGCGTGCTTCTCCCTTGATCGCTGGTGCCGTGCTTCCCTTCCAGCATCACGCCTATCTTTGGCCCCTTTAGATATCGCCGAATGCCGTCCTCAATGATGGCATCTGTGGCACTGGGCGATAGGATTTTCCTCACAGCTGCTTCTGAAAATGGAAGAGTTAAACAACACATGAATAATGGAGGTGAACTAGTTCCTTTGTAAAAACAAAGTAAGGACATGCAGAAGTCAGCTGAAAAGAGAACACTTGAAAAGACTTTAACCTTGTGATTTGCAAAACATGTTCGATACTTCCAAATCAACATCTGAGGACAATGGGCATTGATGGTGCCAGGGTCAGCTGAAATACAATGTTTGCCACCCACCAGGTGTATTCCTCTAATATTCAAGAAGCAGAGCATGAGTGAAGTTGTTCCAGAGAATTAGTCAGAATGACAGGAACTAAAATGAACAAACCATAATTGGCCAACGCGATAAACTGACAATGAATTAAAAGATGTGCGACCACTCGGAACAGATGGTGTACCATGTCGAGACAAATAAACCACAACACTTGTCAACAGCAGGGACATTGAGGATACTGAACTTACTTTTCAATACTGCAGTTAACTGCAAGTTCTTGAAGGCATGCTTTGCTTCTTCTCCCTGTGTCTTCCCTGTCATATTAAAGGAGGCTGCCACCTTGTCTGTCATCACTTTCGCAATGAGCCGCCAGACTGCATCAGTGACATCACTGCCACCAACAGTGCACAGTACTTCGAACTGGAATAATTACAAGAGGACTATGACTATTGTGCAGCTTAATCGTCAAATTCAAATTCATTCATGTCTGCAGGTGATAACAAAGAGAGCTGGGAAGAATTGAGCATCCCCCTCCAAGACAAATGTACATTAGGCATACACACAACCAGTGCCAAGTATTTGATGCAAACATTATACTATTACAGATACGAAGAATTAACTCACCAGTTGCTTGTTCAGGTTTTTGTCGTTCAACTGCCGATCGAAGGCTTGGAATGTGGCGACATCGTCAAACGGTAATTCAACATCATCTGGCAAGCCAGGCAAATCATTATCGTCAGATGTACCGGCACCCCTAGCTTGCATTCCGTCAACCTTCTTTGACAGGTCAGCAATTGCCCCGGAAATCTGTTCAAGCATGGCAAAGAGGCGTCTGTCTCTTTCTGAAAAGAAAATGAACAAATAAGCACAACCATGAAAAGGTTGTTCAGTATTGCGGTAGGGACTTCCGGCAAGGTTCAATACTGTTGATCCGGAAATTCCAAGTACAGACATCAAGTCGTCACTGACAAGTCCGACCGACAGCCAGTCGTCAATTTGACGAGTTAACTTAATATGCATTTTGTCATAATGACGAGTTATCTCTACTCGCCCTGTGTAAGTTGTCAAAAAAATCAGTCCTGACGGTGCCAGGTTATGCGAGTTCTACTGTATATTGAGAACTACTGCTGGGCATTTACTGTTACCAATCACCCACAAGTATACTAACCTTCAGTCTGAACAGTGCTACTTCGCTGTCTTGAACTGCTTGTTGCATTTCTCGTGAGAGATACATGCAACTCCTCATATGGGCTTGGTGTGCTTGATCGACCACTAGCAGGTACATGCACTCTGGCTGGTGTTGATGGCACCGGAACCGCACATGATTGCGGCCGAGAAAAGGACGGAACACTAGGTAAATTTTCCTCAGAAAACAATGGAGATGGTGGAGGTGAATCCCTTCTTCGACACTGTTCATCATGACTGCGAGAGGTAGAAGGCTTGACTGTTGCTGCAGGTGAAGGTGAACGAGGTCTGCTTTCCCTAGGCAGAACAACTTCTTCATCCGAAGAATCTCCGTAACGAATGGGTGACCTGAAAACATACCAAGCAATAAACAAACGTACCAATGGATTCAAGCCACCCCTGTTCAACTCTGGTACGACAAAAGAGTTTCGAACAGAGAGTACAAGTATTTAGTGAAGACCTCTGATAAAAATAAACTGAGATAAGGCTACATTTCTGTAGCAAGAAAAATGTCACATATTTTCCTACATTGGGGTTCGGGGTACACTACTTCCAGACAATACCCCAGATTTCCCCAAAAGATGCACAGTCGAGTGAAAAGCCAGGTTGCAATCCTTCTCACACTAATGTTAATACCATAGATAATTAGAATTAGATAAAGAATGAACATGACAATGACTGTTTGTTCATCTTTACAGTCAACAAATGAAAAAATAGCACACTTAAGAACTGAACATACATTCTACGCCTCTTCGATTTCCTCGCGCCTTCCTGGATCTCTTCATCCGGCTCTGTGTCCAGATTGGATGTCAGAACAGAAAGTTTTTCTTTCTCTCTTGCCTTAAGAAAGTCATCTGAAAGTGAAAGAATGGAGGAAGCAAATGTAACAGGGATTCATCAACGTTGTTGGTTTTGTTCGTACGGTCATCTCTGTACAGTGGTAATAACCCAAATAACTCTAAGCTGCACATGACATAATGTCAGCATCCATCCAAGAGAATCAAATGTTTCACTTCCCACAAGCTCATCAATACTAACTTCTACATTGTATTGTGTTTGTAATGTATCTTTTAAACTTATTAAGGCCACAGACAAACTTTTAAGTCAGTCAAAATATTAAACTTGGCCTGTCGTGAGTAAGGCATACGACTGATTTCAATGTACAATGTACCGGTACGTTAACTGAGCTAATGAAAAAATGGAAAAATAATTACCACAGCACTTCAACACTTTAATCGGGAAAGCCTGCCAATCTTTCTTTGGTGCTTCCTTTGTCTGTTGGGCTTTTATTAATTTGTTTCCAGCAAAAGGGGGCCAGGCGCAGCAGTCATTCCCTTCCAACCAATTCACAGGCACAACAGCAGTTCCACCGCCATCTCTTTCTTCGAATTCAACCACCAACCACATGGCCTGGAGAAACAACTTTGGACATCAAGTGGAAATGACCTTTGGACAAGATGAAACTTAAAAAACCATGGGAAAACTTCATGATAAATGCCACATAGAAAGGTCTCTGGTTTCCTTCTGCTACACGATGATTTAAAAAGTTGACTGTGGGGCACCAACACAAATGGTTTGTTTTCACGAGAAAAATAAATTGAAATAACGTTACTGCTTTAACAAGAATGACATTTCGGCCTCATCAAAAACATCACATATTTGTGACCCGTCACATCAAGTCGGGTGTCGCACAAAATATGAACCAGAATGAAGTAAATTTTTAAAAACCCAAGGAGATAAAGGAAGGAATGTAGGCATAGGCCCAATTGTTCAGATTTTACAAAAGACAGCCAATAAGCCTGGGCCTATTGAAACTGACTGGATGACACAACATTGGTTTCAACCATGAGTGCCAAGATGAAACTGACTTTACCTGACTTAGGTGATGGGTCACATTGTCATCGCAACCAAATCCTGTAGCAAGCTCCAAGCTAGAAATATTTCTTTTTCATGAGTTTACCACAGTATAACAAATGATATAAGTTATGCGTAACTTACATTTACGCTTACCCTAGTGTACGATACGCCTTGTGGATACCTAACTCAAAACCTAGTGGTGCTAACTTGGGAATCACATGCAAAACTGCGCATTCAACATGAATGTTACACATACCGGTAACTTAAGTTAAGGCAGATATATACTACTGTAATCAGGAATTTTCTGTGCTCTTTTATCCGACTGACATCATCAAATTAATGTGCCTGGACATCAAAATGATGCAAACTTCCGTCAATACTGAATAATAGGGTGGTCGACGTGGACTGACATTTATGCTTGACGTAATGCGATCCAGCACACGTGTTTTAAAATTTTGCGGTTTTTGCAGTGCCAAGCTGTCCGCAAATTTAGGCGCAAAATATTATTCTGGAATATGACTATACTGTCATGACTGTGTCTGTGGGTGTGCAAAACAACCATCTGCAAACAAAATTTCTGTTTTACAGTAGTAGCCTACCCTGAGCTACATGTAAAAAGTGAACATAGCGCACAAGTTGTGCATTCCATGGCGGAAGTTATTACTAACACAGGGGCTGTTCGTTTTCGTCAATTGAGGAATCTTGAGTTGTGATCCTTGAGAAAATGGAAAAAGCTATGAAGCTGCAAACTGCAGTGATTATTCTATTTACAGCACAACAAATAATCTGTGTAATTTGCAAAAGTACATAGCTTTTGTACTTTTCCCAAGGATCACAACTCAGATTCCACAAGTGACGAAAACGAACAGCCCCTTTAGGGATGTCAACAACAATAGACTCTATTCCTCCAAAAGAGCGCAGCGTCATGACGTCCCGCACGTCATTTCTGAACGCATGACGTGACTCGAAAAAAAATCCCGTTGTTTCAGCGATCATGACGTCGTGAAACAAACTGATTTTTTCGTCCTCGCCTGAAAACATGGTGAATGACGTGCGGGACGTCTTGGACGCTGTCCCGTCAGGTGCTGCACTCTTTTAGAGGAATATCCTGTATTGCAAGTTGTCAATTGCAGCAAAGTCCAGTCTTAAAATGCTTGATGAAGAATAGGAATTGCAACATACCCTGTTTGAAATGGCAACCTCACATATTTACAAGACACCTGATGAAGGGGTTCAATCTGCAAGATCACTAACAAATAAAGTACCCACTTCAACAGAATTTAAGGGGTATGAATAGAAATCCGACATCTTTGTGAAACGTTCAAAAACAATAACTACCTCAGCTCTTGGCCCTGCCTCAGATGCCAAAATATTTCTCACAAGACCAATCTGATTATCTATAGCTACGCAACCATCCCTAGAATTTGGTGCCAACTGGACACTATTGTGATTGATACTACCGAGTTGCTGCCATGCATTGTATGGTGCTGGGACAGGCAGTCTGGGTCCTTTATTCTTATTACCTAATACTGGGCCTCGCAATGCCTGATCAGAATGCCTACATAAATCGACTGTATCACTATGACTATCACCTTTCCTCTTTCCACAATTGGTCATCTCTGACAGCCTTCTGATCACCTGCTCAAGTGGTTTATTAGGCCTACGGATCATTTTCTTCATCTTGCCTAGAAAACTTTCAAATGCAAAGGATGAATAATCATCTAAAGGGCCTAGACACTGAGCATCTGCAGCAATATGCACCAAATTATGCACATTGTAAACGAGCTGCTCCTGCCCATAAAGTTTTGTGAATTGCTTCACAAAGACCTGCAAGAGTTCATCAGCATACTGGCACTGCTGAACACTTGCACAAAGCACTCTGCTACACAAAATAGAAATGCCTACATGAAGGAGAAGGAAATTTTTGTACCTATTTTCTGAAATGATACCTCTTAGTGCAACTATTCCGCTGTATAACAAGAACTGACGAAATTCAGTGGCCTTCCACCGTTCAAAATCATCCAATGTCCTGCATTTTCTTTGAAAATCTGAAGGTATATACTGTTGGAAGGTGGCCAGACGATCTGAAATCTGATGTATGGCATTGCTACCAATTCTTGTGTTGTTAACCACTGGCCCTTTAATCCATAATGAGAGTAAGCGTTTGACTACTCCAAGGCACACCAGATGCATGTAGTCAAGAGGGAACTTGCTGACCAAGTGACACGATATTTGACGTAATGGAGATGTGCCAGTTTGATGATCTTCATACTGCATGCGGTGGAAGGCTTCATCACTTCTTAGTTCAGCATCTAATTCAGGGAATGTCATTCGGCCTTTCTCCCATATTCCTCGCTGGGTACACTTCTCACACCCATAGTACCCAGTATGTCCTTTTACCTGTTTTACATAAGCGCGGGCAGGAGCATCACAAATGAAACCCGACAGGACAAGATCAACTGGTTGAGTAACACAACTTAGGCGTAGTCCATCTCTTTTTATTGACAGAAACTCCTCCACAAAATCATGGAGAAATTCTTCAACTTTCTTTGGCTTTTCCAAGCCAGCAAATAAGCCTATAATGAAAACATCACTGCAAACAGGCCTAGCAACCCGACCCAATATTGGCCAAAACTGCATACGAGAACTTCTAAAGAGTGGTAAACCATCAACATTGACTTGCAATGCAAGGCAACCAGCTGCAAAATCTGTGTCACTACATGTAGGCCTATGTGAAACCAGCTCACTCTCGATAGCTTTTTGGATTCCAAAATGATAATAACTGCCACCTTCAATTTTTCTAATGTTGTACTTGGTCAGAGTCTTCAAAAGCGTTCGTGGATCTCTTGGTAGATCAGGGTGATGAGAATGCAAGATGTTCAGAAGGGATTTGACTGCAGCATGTGCAATATTGTTTTCAGAAGACCATTGAGCAAGAGAGGGAGCCAAATCAATCTCAGAGGTCTCTCTCTCTTCCCCAAAGTCAGGGTCTGTATCCAAGCCAGAATCGGTGTCCGAGCCGTAATTGTAATTATCATCATCAAGTTCATCATCATCATCCCCATCATCATTATCATCAACGCTATCTTGCCGACATATACTCTGGTTAGGATGCAATATAACTGTGTCACTAACTGCAGGCTCAGTCTCTTCATCACTTACATCTGGAACGTCTTGTGCTACAGGCTGTACAGCAGCAGGAGGAATGATCTGCCAACTTTCTTCATCCGACGAGCTATGCTCGGCACATTCATTAATAGCACGCACATGCTCCTCAACCTTTGCATTGACCTTTCGCCGCTTGCTCCAATAGGAAGAACCAACTGGACAATACCGTTTGGGAGCAGTAGACATACTGAGGACTTGACAGCAAAAAGTTTTAAGTAAATTCTGGACTCAACGTCTTGCTCTTGGGCCGAATCGATGCTGCGCATTCACTACATCCACAGGCAGGATAGGCCTACATGTATGTACATGTAGCTATCACATAGCCTAGGTCTAGGCCTACTCTATGTGCAGCTGTAGGTAGGCCTACTATCGGCATGACCGGTACCGTAATACAATGTAATGGTAATAAAAAAAGTGTTGTGGCTTGTCTGCTCTACCCTATTTTCTATGCCTCGGGCTATCTTCGTGCTAGCCTAATAATTTGTCATGTAGGCAGGGATTGCGCTAGCATTAGCCACGACCCAAAATGGGTAGAAATCTTTGAAAACGACCAGGAAAATGATGAAAATTCACATCAGTGGCTAAAGGAATTCAGAGTGATCCAATGCATTTCCATTACTGTGGCTAAAGAAACTTTCAGCCTAGCGCAATCCCTGTGTAGGCTAGGCTAGGCCTAGTTTAACTATTGTTGTATTCTATGCCTACCGGTATAGTGCAAATTAAGCTAGGCCCCACGCCTACGATGGCTATTCCTCCTTCATGTAGGCCTAGGTCTAGATCCTATCCAATTAGGCCTACGCCCAATTCTTTGAATCTTTCGGGCTAAAAATTTAGGGCCTAATTTGGCCCTAGCCTACATATGTAACTATGCTGATATGGGCCTAGCCTAAAAAATGTAGGCTAGTCTACCGTACCATTAACTGTACCCATGAGAGTAGGCCTACCGGTAGCCTACAATGTACCTAGGGGCTGAGATCAAATTTAAAATAGGGGGGCCTAGCTACCGGTACCACCACGGCACCAGACAAGACTGGGTGTACCGTATAGTTAGGGCTACATGTAGGCCTAAGCCTAGACCACCTAGTTACTGTACAAGGTCACACTACACAGGACACGTGGGCCTCCAAGGCCTAGGCCTACATGTAAAAACGAACAGTACGGGGGCCTACAATCATCATGTAGGCCTAGGCCTAGGTTTTATCGGCCTTATGCCACGGCATGATAGGTCTACAATGCAAAAACTGACTGGCTCAGCCTTTTGAGTCACCAATTTAAGCCACTTTTGGCTCAACCTGACCTGCTAACCCCGTTAGAGAGGCCTCAAACATGTCAAATGGCTCCCATGTTCAAAAATGGCTCATCCTGAGCCAAGATTATTTGCAGTGTTGGCCTACCGGTAGCCTACGTAGGCTACCCCTCCTCAACGTCGCCAAAACACGCCGACAAGCGAGAAAAACTCAACGCACATCAGTGCATAGGCGATGCATGGCAAGCATGCACAACCTCATGCATGCATGCACACAGCAGCACAGTGACGAGTGAGTGGTGCGCACGGCAATCTGGCATCGAGAGAGGTGAGAACAAAAACTGATTTAAACCAACATAATATCCAGTATTCTGCTATAAATTTATACTCTAAACATTCTTGAATAAATGTTCGATCATCTGATCGGGAAAATAGAAACGGTATATACCTTACTTTGTGTGAATTACAACAGAAAATCGGGTAAAAGGTGTTAAACACTTCAACTCCCACTTTGAAAATGGCCGCCGACCACCAACGTTGCGATTGCGTTGTATGGAAAAGTCACGTGATCGGCACTTTCGTTAGGCGCATTATAAATTTGATTTCGGGCTTAAATAAATATTTCATCGTCATCATATCTTCAAAAAGTTATCAGAACTGATGGTAAAAATGTTAATATTTGTAAATAGGTGTAGAAGGGTTAATACATATATGTCAGTGTGATTTGTGAAAGGGTTAATAGATATGTGATTTGGGGAATTAGTAAGTGATTGGGGGAAAACATAATCTTTGATTGTGAATGTGTGTGCCATGAATGTTTTATTGTGTGATCATTGTTTGGTCTGGTGCGTTTGATTCTCTGTTGGTATGTCGTTTGGGTGTTGCCCATGTCAAATTTCCCAAATGCTAGAATATAGTTCTGAGGTATGTGTTTGACTGGCAGAGGCCTCACCGGACTGCTAATGAAGACTTCAGTGTCGAACTGCTGTACTGAATTGTGTGCATATACAATATATACAACATACATGATTTTATGAAACTGTGGCATCTTGACTTACTCTTTCGAGTCGGAAACGATATCGACCGCTAGACCCTGCCACATAGGGAAATAATTCTGGGCAAAACATCTGCCACCAACGGGCCGACGTCGGGCCGACGAACGAGAATCTAGTTAGTCTACTCGCCATATGGTGGCGTTCTTGAGGTAGCGGGTTCACAGGCGGGCCACAGGTTCTCGCCGCCGCCGCTGCTTGCCGCCAGTGCCGCTTATATGCCGCCGGCGGCCCGCGTGTCCATGCTGGCTGGGACTGGAGCAACGAATCCATAAGGGTCATACACCGAACATGTTGTACTGAGCAGTGCTCTCCTTGTGTAGTCCTTATTTGTCTTCAAAGCCAGTCTGATTCCAAGCGTGTCTGTCTCTGGATTCCATACTACACCCAAAGCTTTCTCCGATGGCAAAGCTGACTGTGTCAGATCCAAACTTCTTATCGCCTTGGCTCTTTCTCCCTCAGGAATCCTCTCCAGCACTTCCTTGCTATTTGACATCCATTTTGTCAAGCGGAATCCTCCCTTTTCCATTAGACTGCTTATGTCGTCAACTCGACGGACGGCAGCCGTATCATCCACCAGCGACCTGACGTAATCATCTACATAGAAATCTCGACCGACGGCAGCGACAGTGTCCTCATCATACTTGTCTCTTTGATCATCCGCTGTTTTCCTGAGTGCGAAATTAGCGGCACTAGGGCTCCATACCCCTCCAAACAGATGGACAGCCATACGGTAAGTTTCTGGTTCACGATTCATATCACCCTCCGGCCACCACAAGAAACGCAGAACGTCTCGGTCCTTGGGTGTGACACGAACTTGGTTGAACATCTGCTCGATGTCTCCCATGATGGCAACCCTCTCATGTCTAAATCGAAGTAGAACGCCAAGTAACCTGTTCGTCAAATCGGGTCCCTGTAATACGTTCTTGTTCAATGACGTATCAGCATACTCTGCTGCACAGTCAAAAACCATTCTGAACTTGTCTGGCTTGTGAACATTCACCACGTTATGGTGCGGAAGATACCAAGTCCTGCCCGGTGCTGCATCCAATTCGTCATCTGGGACCCTTTCCGCAAACTTCCTATCCAAAAGCTCCTTCACAGCAGCCGAATACTTCCCGTGCAAATCCGGATCCTTCTCCAGTCGCCTCCTGAGACCTTTCAGCCTTTTCTCGGCCAAAGCCTTGTTGTCTGGTAGATTTAGAACATCCGACTTGAATGGTATTCCCAGTTGATAGTGACCATTTACCAGTTCCGCAGATTCGTTCCAGAACTGCAATACTTTCTTGTCATTCAGAGACATCTCATCTCCTCCAGTTGTACATCCGTTTTCAATCTGCCACATTTTCTCTACCTTTTCTTCTAAAGAAATCTCTCGTCTGTAGACGAAGTTACTGATGGCCTTGCCATCCATGACGTCATCGCCTAGTGATCCATTCAAAGCCCAACCTAACTTGGTTCTTGTCGCATATGGTTCACCATCATTTCCTCTGCGTACTTCCAATGGTACCAGTGCCTCTGGAACATCCTGTCCAATCAGCAGCGTGACTTTCGAGCCATCTTTTGAAGGTATCGCTAAATCCCTCAGATGCTCCCAACGACTTATATCAGCTCCATAGCAACCATCTAGATCTGGAAACCGATCCAAAGCATACACTTTTGGCAAGCTGATGACTTTTCGTTTGGCTTTCTTCCCTTGATTTCCGGTCACCTCTAAGCTTACTTCCATCACGTCCATTTCCTTTCCATCGTGCAGCGTTTCCAAAGACATGTTGAGATCCCTTCCTTGGAGACCTAGCTGCTTCACCAAAGACTGCGAGCAAAATGATCTGTTACTCCCGGAGTCAAGAAGTGCCAGAGTCCTCACGAAAGATTCTTGATCCTTTCCTCGAACGTTCACTTCTACTATCGGAAGAGCGACGTGTGAGTCCTCCCTGTTTTCTGAATCACATGCGCAGTTCTTCCCCTTGACTTTGGCTTCAGCTTCACCATTCTTTTGAGTTTCAGCATGCTTGTGCTCTTCTGGTTTCCGCTCATCTCTCTCCTCAGATTTCAACACCAATGCATGATGTAACAACTTGGAATGTTTTCCATGACAACCATCCACTCCACAGGCAGCAGACTTCTTGCAATATTTACCATTGTGGCTTCGCGTACTCAGGCAATTAAAACAAAGCCTCTCTGACTTAACAAATTGAAACCTTTTCTCATCCGACAACTTCAGAAACTCATCACAGTCCACGAGAAAATGTGGTCCCTTGCAGTGGTAGCACTTCACCGTTCCTGTAGATTCCTCCTTTGGAACCCCTGCCGACACATGAAAACTTGTTCCTCTTCTGCCCTGAGCTCCTTGACTTATCACTCCCTGATTCTGCGACGACTGATTCTTTGACTTTGAACCAGCATCGACACCAAAGACTGGGTCAGTTACCTCTCTTGCTTAAGGAATTGAACCCGAGGCGGAGGACCTCTGTTGAGTATCCCAAACACTCGAGGGTGGAGCTAAAACGCAGTCCAAACCCGAGGCGCTTCGCCGAGGGTTTGGACGAGTTTTACGCTCCACCCGAGAGTGTTTGGGATACTCAACAGAGGTCCGACGCCGAGGGTTCAATTTCTATTCTAAAATACCTCAAACTAAACATAGTATACATAGGTTCAGTGCAGTTTGATTGCAATAAATAGGCCTAAGACATCAGGGAGGACGCTCCGTCGATGACGCGACATCAGTGAATCACGCACTGTGTGTACTAACCTGTACATCGTGCCTACATCGTGTACATCTGTGTGCAGCGCTAGCAGCAAGCTGCAGGAGTCGAAATGAGGTCGCAGGGCGCTTTCTTCAACGGATTATCCGCAGGAAATGTACCTAATGGTACAAAACATCATTGGGATAGGTCACTGAGTATCCACCTGGCCGACATTCGCTGCACTACCTCGCTGAATGCTCGAAGCGAGAAATGTTGGACGCACGCCATTACACTGAGCGGGTCTTGGTTGTGTCACCCAGACACGCTGCATTCAGAATGAGGCTAATGCATTATCCATTTGAAACATACGCACGAGATACCAAGGTATTTTAGAATGCCTTTCTCAAAAATTCTGCAAACTGGTTGATCCCAGGATATCGTCCCGTGTTGTCTAACGTGTCCACAGCAAGCTTTCTCCACCTTCCCTGGAGAAAATTCGGCAATCTTTCCATTATCTTCACCATGCGACTCCTCGTGTCCACCTCCTGCAGCTGACCCATGGCCGCCAACGTCTCCACGCAACTGCTGATCTGATCCGAAAAATCCTGCAGTGCCTCAGCATCAGTTCCCTTTATGGGTGGTCCCTCTGTAACTTGGGCAACCCACGCTTCTGAAATCCTATAACTGTCTCCAAAACGCTGAAGCAATAGCTCCCTGGCTCTCCGATAACCTAAACTAGGATTCATCAATGCGCACGGCTGAATAACTTTCAGTGCCTTCCCCGAACAGAATTCCAAAAGTCTATTCAACTTGACGCTGTCCTCAACTGTGGTATTGCCGACGCAACTATCGAACGACTGCATAAATGTCCAAAAGGCCAATGGATCTCCATCGTATCTCTGCAAACTCGATTTAGGCAACGATAACGTTTCAATCATTTTCTGCATCTGATCCACGAACCGATTTGCGCAACCCATGTCACGATTTGGCTCCATGACAATAGCTCCGTCTCCTCCACTGCTCATACAAACTCCACGATCTGAGTTTCCATTTCCCATGTTTCCACAAATTCCACTGTAACTTGGCACAAACGTCGACGGCGGCGGCGTCACACCATTAACCAAATGTCCTGCATTAGGCCTAATGTCCACCTGATTGGTAGGCATCCAATTTGAGACTTGTGGAAAACTCATTCCATGCGACATCTGCGACTGCGGAAAACTCATACCATACGACATCTGCGGTTGCAACTGATTTGATACGTATGGCATAGCTCCTACTCCTACTCCTGCTCCCTGCATCCCTACTGCCGGCGACTGATACGAAACGAAACGTCCCTGCAAACATGGGTCTTGTCGTTGAAAGCTACTCTGTCCTCCAAAATTCATACTTGTTTCAACGACGTTTGTAAACGACGGGACATGCCCAAGCGCACCTTGATTAGGCCTAGCTCCAGACATTCCTTCAAACTGAACCAAAGGCCGCTGATTTGGTGAGGCCTGATAGTCCATTGTGAGAGCATTATTGTCACTGTTAGCTGCAGACATTACACATGACTGTCCTGGTCCCGCGTAGCCACTGCAAACGACAGCTCCGGGCATCCGAGCGGGCAAATTCCCTTGCCGCAACTCCGGTCCTCCCAATTCATTCGTGATTGTTTCTACCGCACATGATGTGTGCGTGACATTAGGCCTACTACCATTCATTGACATGGATGAGATTGGCCCAGGAATCGCACCTGGCCATTGCGAAGTAACGTTAGCCAACGAACCTGCAGCTCCAGAACGACATCCATCCTGCCCGTCATGTCCGTTCCTCCCCGCACTGAATTCCGCTAACTCCTTCAGTATGAAATCCTCAACGATTTCCTGCCTGAACTCCATAACAATTGTACAAGTTGCAAACGACGAATCACAAATTTAAAATCGATTAGGCCCTAATATTGTCCACGAAATCTGGCAAAATCCTTGTCTCCTACGAAAAATGTCCTCCTAGACCTCCACAACTCCGCATAAAAGCCACCAAAATCTGCACAAAAGCCACGTTTTTGAACGAAATGTGGTAGCAGTGAGCATCCTGACGCAGACGAAGCCGTATTTTGTAACGCGATTTATTATCAACCAAACTGTAAACTTCCAAATTACCAAATGTTTGCGATGAAATAGAAAACCGGTTCAAAAACGTTGGGGCTTGCCAGGATACTGAAATCTACGACGTCAAAAACCCCGCAACGCAGGAACATGAGTAGCTTGTGATGGCCTCCTCCGTACTTACCAGGGCCAATAATGCTATAGCGTCGGCCCTGACGGAAAAATCAAATACAAATCAAATACAAACGCATGGTTTGGTGAATGCTAGTTTAGTTTTATTGTCCAACTCCAGGTGGCTCTAGCAGTCACACAGATACAGGGGCCATCTCAGTAACACATACGCAGGACCATCTCAACATAGCTCCACTACATCTCTCCCCTTTTTTAAAAGAAAAGTCCAGGCGAAAGCTTACAAGTCTCTATGCATAATCACCATCAGTGTCCTCATAACGAAAGGTTCTTTACTCAACCCACTGGGCATTCACTCAACACAAAAGACACATGAAACACACATATAACAACACAGAACACCAAATTTAACTGACTAAGAACAACCCGTCCTTCACCACACTGTATCCCAACCGTCTCAGACACAGAAAGAAACAACTTCCACAACTAAGAACATCAGTTAAGAACATAGTCCTCCAGACGCCTGGGAATCTTAATGTTCCGCTTTGGCCGATTTATAGCTGGCTGACTTGGACGACTTGAGTGAGGGGAGTTGGGAATACAGGGTGGATCAGACACACTCTTTTGACCATCGTCCACCGGAGGATCACAACACTGGTCAGACTCCTCAGCTACCAATGGATCCTCATCAGTAAAAACTTGTTTAAAATGACTACTGTTGCGTGCTTTAACTTCAGCACCACGCTTTGCCACAACCATGGAACCCTTTTTCTCAACAACCTGAAACGGTTCCTCTTGGAACTTGGGCATAAGCTTGCCCGGATTAGTCACATTCTTCATGAGAACCTTATCACCCGGAAGAAGATGCGAAGGCTTTATATTGCGACGCGATTCTGCATACTGTTTCATCTTAGCCTTTTCCGCAGCATCCCTCGCACGAATCTCGGTGTCATCTCCGACAGGGACAAATATCTCAGGCAACTTAACTTTCATAGCATAGCCATTCAGTAAGGTTGCCGGTGCAACTCCCGTAACCGCGTGAGGAGTAGCACGATAATTGCGAAGGAATCTGTACATTTCACGACGCCAAGGCTTTCCTTCCAATTGCGCACACTTCACTGTTTTACCCAACGTACGCATGAAGCGCTCGGCCCCACCGTTGGCCTCTGGCCAATACGGCGTAACTTTCTTATGTTTGAAACCGAGCTCCTTCGAGAAAGATTCAAATTCCTCACTCTGGAAAGGGGTACCATTGTCACTACGCACCACCTCAGGGATACCGCGCGCAGAGAATAGCCTGTCCATCACCGGAATAGTTGTTCTAGCAGACTGCGAGGACACAACATCGACTTCAGGAAAACGACTGTAATCATCCCGAGTTACCAACAAGGAATGACCTGATGGCAACGGACCGAAGAAATCAACACTGACTTCCTCCCATGCACGACTGGGCAACTCCGACATTTGTAGCGGTTCGCGCCGTTTCGGGTCGTATGTCGCTTGACACGATATGCATTCTTTAACACGATTTTCAACCATGGCATCTAACCCAGGGAACCACACTTTCTCTCTCAAAAGCGCTTTGGTACGATTGACACCCTGATGCCCTTCATGAGCGATGTCAACAGCACGCTGATGCAAACTGGCGGGCAACACTAAGCACGTCTGCTGACCAGACGGAGGGGTTGTCTGCCAGGTACCAACGATTTGTCGCGATCATTTTCTGAATTGCCTCGAAGGTTGGGTCAGAGCGCGTAGCTTCAATCACACACCGCCTAGTCATTGCTTTTGGAATTCCATGCGCAGATATGAAACTAACATACTCTTCCGCCAGGGATTGTTCGGGACTGACTGATTCGGTATTTGGAAGCGGATGGCGGGACAGATAATCTGCGGGGTTATCACGACCTATCTGATACTTCACCACTGGCGAGTAGGGCTGTAAACGCAATGCCCATCGCTCAAGACGTATCGGCAGCTTCGCATTCGGCTTCCCAAAACTACCTAACAGAGGCTTGTGATCTGAATACACAGTTACTGGCTTTCCATATATGTACAGATGAAAATGCTCGCATGCCCACACTATGGCTAAGGCTTCCCTCTCTAATTGGGAGTAACGCTTCTCAGTCTCGGTCAAGGACCGACTACCATAAGCCACCACCTTGGAAACACCCTTGTTAGTCTGGACTAGCATCCCACCCAGACCAACAGGAGAAGCATCCACATACAGCTCTGTTCCTTTATTTACATCGAAATAAGCAAGGACCGGCTTATGACCCAGACTCTGAATAAGTTTCTCAAGAGCTGATTGCTCTGCTGCCTCCCATTTGAACTCTACTCCCTTGCGGGTCAGCTTTCTCAATGGATCTGTGAGCGTGGAGTAGTTTGGTATGAAGCGAGAACTGTAATTCAACATACCAAGTAGACTGAGCACATCAGACACACTAGATGGTGGCGCCATCTGACGCAATGCGTCGACCTTACTCTGATCAGGTTGTACACCGGCAGCTGAAAACATCAGGCCATAGAAATGGATCTCAGGAACACTAAACACACATTTAGGCAAATTAATTGTGAAACCATTCTCAGCTAGAGAAAGCAATGTACGAACAAGAGCTTCATCATGGTCTTTCTGACCCTTTCCACCGATTATTATATCATCAGAAATATTCAGTGCACGATCTATGCCCTTGAGAGCCCCTTCAATTGCCCTCTGGAAAAGCTCGCTCGAGCTGGTAATACCAAAACTCAGACGCTTTGACCTGAAAAGACCCATATGCGTAGCAAAAGTTGTGATATCTCTAGATTCAGGATCCAATTCTAGCTGTAAATAACCCTGACGCAAATCTATCTTGCTAAAAACCGTGCAACCGTTGAGATGATCAACTATGTCATCCACGGTAGGAGAGGGGTGTCTTTCACGCACTATGGCTTGGTTTGCCACCTTCATATCCACACACCCGTACATTCTCAGGATCTTTAGGCTTTGGGACTACTACTATAGGTGATACCCATGTGGTTGGACCATCTGCCGGTTCTATTATATCTGCTTCTAACAGCCTGTTTATCTCCTTTTCAACCTTTTTGCGAAGATGAAACGGAAGCCTACGACACTTTTGTACAGTGGGTTGCAAAAGTATTCACACCAATGACTTTTTCATCTTATTCGCAAATTATGTGAACATTTGAACTCATCTTCATATATATTAATTATCACGTCGGAACTCAAATTTCAGAACAAAAAAATTGAATTTCTCTCAAAATATCACGAAAATATCACGATCTCAAATATCATGGAATTCATACTTTTTTTTACTTTCAAGAATATCCAAAAAAGGGACTGGAATATGATTCTACAATGATTTCTGAGGTGCATGGTGAAAAAACTGTCAAAATCTTTTCTTGTTTTAATGTTATTGATATTTGAAAAACGCCAAAAATGACTAAATTTAGCATGGGAACGGAGTTTTTATGAAATTTCTCTGTCAATGTCAGTGGTCCAGATTTGAAACTTCACAAGCTTGGATTATTGACACTGGACTACAATATGAACCCAAAATGTCATGGGAAATCTCACTTTTTCATTTTCGATACCATTTTGAGATTATCAAATACCACGAAAGTGAGATGATATTTTTTAACCGATTTAATCAACAGGATCTTACAATTAGTTATAGATTCATATTT
>NMRB01002245.1:30832-63205 GCA_002633025.1 Notospermus geniculatus
TTCCGCACTCACGGCACTCCTTCCCAAATGCGGGACACTTTTCCGGACCACCGTGATGTGGATAGGTGCCACCACAATTGAAACACTTAAGATCTTTGTGTTTATATTCGTACTGAGGCTTAGAACCCTTCATAGAGTTGATGACCTTGGGCTTCACATCTGTTCCCAGCCGCTTTTCGATCTCCACGTTCTGCGCATTAGCCAGCTCATTACTGCGTGCTTCTGTTAGCACTTGGTCAAGCGTCATCGTAGTGCTAAGCCCCTTTTTCCTGACCTTAGAATCTCGCATCGTCTGTATTATTTGTGACTTAATCTCGGCATCCTTGTCCGTGAAACCACACGACTCAGCCATATGACGAAGCCTGGTGTGGTATTGGTCAATGTTCTCTGAAGCACCCTGCTTCTGGGTCCGAAACTGACTTTTTTCAAATTCTACGTTTACTTTTGGTTTGAAGTACGTTGTTAACTTGGCCTTAGCTGTCGCGTAGTCATCGCCTGTTTCGGGAATCGTTTCGAACTCATCAAAGCTACGAGGCCCTACTAAGTGTAGCAGCATCGCCCTCTTACGAGCATCGTCGGTAATGTTGACCGCACACAAATAGTTCTCTAATCTCTTGACCCACCGGTCCCACAAGGTGCCTGCATTTGACCTATCATCGCCGAGCACTGAGTCGAATGTTTCAATGCTTGGCACGTTGCTATTCGCCGCCATCTTGGATTTTTTACGAATGAACGACTCTAGAGATACGTCGCTTCGGACGCCGTTTACCTGCTTTTGAGGGTGTATTGTACGGATGGCGAGGGTTACCTGCCGTCCCAAGGCCTGTATCATGTAAATGATCAGGTTCTAGACGTAACGTCAACCGTCCTCGTCGCCAAATGTAGGGATGTTCGGAAGGACGAACGAGTGACATGTGGTTTGATGATTGAGTTTAGTTTTATTCTTCAACAACAGGTGGCTCCAGCAGCCACACAGATACAGGGGCCGTCTCAGTAACCCATACACAGAACCATCTCAACATAGCTCCACTACAATGATAATGAAGATTTTGACGGCTTCTGAGCACAGATGATACACAGCAGCAGCATTATTAACGGCCCTTATCAGGGCCACCCAAAATATTGAAAAGAGACAATGCTTGCACAAGAAATAAGCTTGCATAAAAATGTAATAGAAAATCTCATTTCCCCCTCGGCAATTGCCGTATGATATGCTCATTTGCTTGCCGATAGGCCCCTACCGCCCCTAGTATTATTTTAACATATGAAGATGAAGATCACTTCTTCATTGACTGCTCCACCAATATAATGCTTGAGTAAATGGTGCGATGTTCTGAATCTCAACGCCGGATAGGACCGATACTTACCATGTTGCTTCATCTCTAAACACTCAGATATGTCATTTAAACCCAACACGCGACACACTTCTTTATTTCGTAGGCCTAGAATCATGAAAGTTTTCAAACCTTGCGCTGCACCTAAATTATCATTTGCAAATCACATGATCAATATGACCCAGATATGCCCACGTCCATTGGATGCTGACAAGTCATGTGATGCATCAATCACTATCTCATCCCATCATGAACACATAAACATGGCAGTCTATGTTTTCGTCGAGTTGAGGAAGTTTGGGATAATTTTCGGGATTAAATCATCGTAATTGGTCAGTATGCACCAGAACCTGCCATGCACAGTATCACATTGACTGTTTGATGATAATCAGGGGTGATTATTATCTCTCTTAGGCTGATTACTGAAGGAATATCAGCAAACATACTGCCGATTCACTCGGCGGCTGTTTTCACAGCTGATCAGCTGATTCGCTGCGTTGACTGTCAGATCGTAGCATACAGTGAGAAATTTGGCACATTTAAAAATGGTGAGGGCCGCGTATTATTTTCAGGTATAAACTACTTTTTTATTTTTAACACCCAGCACATTCCCTGCGTATTATTTTCCGAGGCGTGTTATTTTCAACGAAATACGGTATACAATGTCAGGCCTTTCCATTGCATAATTTGGGCTGAATCTAGATTGTCTGAAAATTTGGGCTTTTTTTGTCGTGAAACGCATCAATTTGGGGCACTTAAGCTTTTTTTGTTGTGTAGTGCATCAATCTCACTCTGCTCTGGGGCAGGGCTGTTAACACAACAAAACATGAACTCCCGGCATGAACTGGACTGGTAGGCCTATAGTACACTTCAGTGTCTTCAGAACATAAAATTTAAAAATGAAAACATTAGTAGCTTTTTCTTTAAAATACTGTTTGCCGCACTGGTGAGTGAAACTTATAAAGTAGGGATGAAGTACACGTAGGAACGAGGTGGTATTTCCTGGAACTGTCAGTCGCGCTCACTCAATGAAATTAGCTATGGCGATCGACCAGAAGTGTGAGGTGGAAGTCATTTTGGTGGCACACGTTTCATGGCTATTTGACTTAGTATTCTCCATTATGTCCAACTTGGTATGATCATCTATCTAGGTACCCTCTGTAGGAAATTTTTGCCCAATTGGAATGCAAATAATGGTTACCAGGCAGCCATCTTGTAAAATGGACTTGGCATATACATGTACAGTACCTTGCACAATTGACCTCCCTTCCGCGCCGCGCACCATGCGCGTACTACATGCAGCGTCATGCACGTACCGTCCTCGTATCTTCCGAGGACGTGGCGCAGCGTCATGGAAGGCATGCAGTGAAGACGTAACGTCATTCACCCGACGTCACGCAACAAAGACGCGTGACGTTCCCGTACCATACGCGATGAACTGAAGCCTACCTTCCTCGTCACGTACGGGGAAGGTACGGCCAATTGTGCCGGGTACTGTACATGTATGTCACAAATTCTCAAGCCAGAATGATTTGACCTTGAAATTTTGACCATATTCGTATTACCCTGGAGCTGGCTTGCCCTGGAACATTTCGATTTAACATTTGTCATTTGGTTCTTCTGGTACGCTCACCCAGGTGAGCACATGGTCCATGGACCATTTCATTAGATAATGTCATTGTTTTTTCATGTATTTGTATTTGTTAGTCCGTCCAAAAGCTTTAAGCTTTTGTATCTGTTGAACCACATGGACGATAAATAAAGATTATCCTATCCTATCCTATCCTGCCACAAAACTCCCTTTGACTCACTCACACAATGAAGGGGTTTTGTGACGAATTAAGCCCTGTTTACACTACATAAAAACCCGCGTCTGACCCCGGGCTTTTTCTGTCTACACCTGTTAAAAGCGCGGGTCTAATAGACCCGGGGATGAAAAGTCCGGGCTTTTTGAGCCCTCCGATTTCGAAGGGTTTTTGGAGGGCTTAATTTAGACCCGCGTCTCCTGCGGGCTTTTTAAGTAGTGTAGACGCAATAGACCCGGGCTTTTTCTAGTTCTTGAACACCGCGACAGGCGGCGTGTCTTGTGGGCATGCGCGGTAAAAAGCCAGCACTCCAATTTAGCGCCTCCTCTTCGTGACAATGACAATGACAATGACAATGACAATTCTTTATTCTTGCCAAGAAAAACCCTATTAAGGGTATTAGAGGTTACATGGGTGTATTTCTAACAGATGGCATCAAGCTCAGGATTTGTTTACATAATTTTGCAACATTACATAAACTTTTACGAGAACTGACATTCATAAGACGATGGAATGTTTCGACATGAAAACACTGGGGCAAATTTTTGATGTTTGGAAATAATTGTGACCGCAGAACTTGTAGTCCGTTACATACCGTAAAATAATGAAGTTCATCATTTGTTCCAAAGGAGCCACATAAATGACAAGTGGTTTCATCGAAGAGTACGCTCTTTCATTGAAGAGTACGCTTCAGCAGCGACCCTATCGCCGGGCGTAGCAATTAAGTTCAGCTAGATTTTAGTAGTGTAGACGCTCGCCGGGTCTCAGGCGGTTTTTTTTCAGGCCCGGGCTTGACACGGGCTCAAAAAGCCCGGGATTTCTATGTAGTGTAACCACAGCTTTAGATGCACCTATGGTAAATATTTTGGGATGATCCAAGCCAGGAATCATATTGAATCGAAACCTGGTGTGATGTCATCTGACCTAGAGGTATAATAATGTACCAACTTTCAGGTTAGTAGCCCCAACAGTTACGAAACGTGCCCTGCTAATGGACATACGTCGACGATGGAGGATGACAACGATACACAACAGACACTGCGTCACAACTCGAGCCAATCGGTGAGCTAATTAGAGATTATACTGATCTTCTGTTTTTTTCTTGCAGAAGATGGGAAGTTTTCATTCGAGCGAACTGATAGAAACCAAAAATTCCGGCGTGCCCAATACATGCTGTATGATGTCAAGTAAGTACTGTAAACAATTGGAAATTTCTCCCTCTAGGTATGGTAGTATGTAAACATTGAAACGTTTCAAAAGAAACGGGCCAAATGAAACGACCCAAAAAACATGCTAAATCTGGAGTTGCATGGCAGAAACGGTGTCATTTTGTTATTTGCAGTTCATTTTTGGCACTTTCATGGCATAATAGCATTAAAATCTCTCAAAACACACGTCTCCCATTCAAAACACACGTGTTGTTAATTGTTTACATGACACCATGCTTCCCATTCATTCAATGTTCAAGGTCTGCATCCCAAATATGGAAGTCGTCGCTTCAGAAAATCTCTATGCGATTATTAATTACCTTTCATCATATACTTTCTCTATATGTCACTCGCCATGGTTATTTTCTGTGAGGAATTTGTGTGAGGCCTCAAAACGTCTTCAAAATATATCGTTTTTGATATTGGGCAAAGTTTGTAACACAATGTGCATGCGAGTTGTGAATAGATAATAAGCCATGAGCATTCCAACCAATTAGCGTACTCCGATCATTCCATTATGAGGGGTGCAAGGTTGGCGAGAGGAAAATGTGGCGTCGTTCCCCGCAGTGTAGCCTAAATCTGGCTAAGAAATCGCAGAAAAAGCTAAAATGCTGATAAAAATCATGGAGGCATTGGGTAATCTACATTCCTCTATTCATACAATGTAAAATAATATATGTTTTTGGTATTTTTGTTATGATTTTTCGTATATTTAAGAAGATTTTGGGTCGTTTCATTTGGCTCGTTTCTTTTGAAACGTCTCAATGTTTACATACTACCCTCTAGGTATACAGGAATGCACCTTATTTGAGGTAGCTTATAACTGATATATGGCACACAATTATCTCCCAAAGCTAGTCAGGAATGTTAGGAGGTTTTGTGGCCATGCTGAGAGTGGGCGACTGGCTGGAAACAGCAGCATTACTGATCATATGCTCAAACAGGTCGATGTGCGTGCCCCGGCAACGCTATTGCCGACCGTTGCCGCTAGTTCCAGCCAGTTGCTCATGTTCTACTTGTTGCCTACCGTTGCTTCTAGTTCTTTTCAATCGCTTTCGATGTGCGCTCTCTGGCAATGAATTTGTGGAGCGCACCTAGTCATGTGACAGAATCCCGAGTGGTCCGCTGAAGACATCGACAATTTCCGTGTAGCATTCAGTTCAGTTGCCTGTTCGATGTGCGCGCTCCAGATTGAAGACTGGATTGTGCCACTTATTGCCACAATGACCAGTCATAACCGATAGCGACTGTTGCGTTCAGTTGCTTCCAGTCGCAGTATTCAATTCAGAAAGTGCTTATATCTGCCGACGTTTGTGCAAAATGTACATACATGTACATTTGCACTCTGCCTGCAGTTTTTAGCTTAGCTGACGTAAGTCAGCCAAGCTAGTCAAATAACCATTCAAAATGTGTGTCTGTGTGTCCCAAAAATAATTTTCATGGCACGTTTTGTAACCGCTTGTGCGATCAAAGTCAAATTTACCCCAGAGGTAGACCTTAGGTGGATGTATAATTCAGCGCAATCATTTCCGCTATTTGACCTATATTAAGCGCGTGATGGCGGAAAAACCAAAAATGGCTATCTCTAAAATGCAACCAGTTGGTGCATTCACACTAGTGCAGATGCATTGCATATCAACAAAGATTTAATTTCCTATCACAACTGTTATTTTTTCGCCCAACAGGTGGCGTTATAAGCAAAAAACGAAATGGTCGCGTTTAATTTTACCGCCTGATGACGTCACTCTCGGGATGCCAGCTACCGAGTCATCAACTGATCAAGCCACCTTGGCTACATTCATGACACTTGCCATGCTTCTATCACTTATAGTAGGCCTGCATCGTAATTAGGAACGTTTGCGTGCTGTATTTAGCGATATGAGTCGCGTATGGTCAGTTTATTGAAAGAATTGTGGGTTTGGAGCGAGCACACCGGTGATGTGAACATTTTGAGTCTGACGTTTGGACCTAATCACGACCAGTTGTTGATCTAGTTCGAAATAAATGGGCTGGTTACAAAGTTTGTGCTCAACTGAATTTGATTTCTTATCACATCGGCCTTATTGTGGAGCAGTTGGTTCAATTCCAACGCCACCAAAACGTACATACCCACTCCGGGTGAAGATTGACGCCTGCCGTTCAGGATTGTGAAGTATATAAAAAGTAGTCCACCATAGCTTGCAGAGACAATGGCAAAATCAGCCAAATCTGGTCTGCCAAGATACTCAGTGACGTCACTAGTGACTACGGCTGTTCCGTCTTGCGTGAGGTGGGTGGTATAATCTCAGTGATCGGTTCGTTTCCTTCTGAAAAGAGTGCAGGAAATGTCATTACCAGCAATAACAGGAAAACCTTCCCGTTAGATGCGCCACTGTTCCCATTGTTTAGGAATCACTCGAGCGTGACCGCCAGTGAGTCGTAGTACTATTGTATATTTGTAATGTTAAAGTTTCATTTTGATATTTTCCGCGTATCAAAGGGTAAAATTTTCTGAAAAGTACTAAATCATCTTCCTTTGGCAGACCCAAATTATTTGTATATGTCACTTTTTACATTTAGGGTGCAAATTTTGAATTTTCTTGCCTTTTTACGTTTTCAACACCCAGTTTACCCAATGTTTTCAACCCCCGTATGGACACGAGTCAAAGTCGTCCAATCCTGCTGAAATTTTCAGAATTTATAGTCTATAGTATCAATATTTATGTCAGAAGTCGGCAACTAAAATACACAGCCCCAATAACGAGCAGGGAGCACTTGAACTTGGCCCAAACGCTGATTTTCCTCTAATTTATATTAGGATATTTTAGTTAGCACAGCATATTTTCAACCTAGGTGTGGACACGGAAAAATTTCATCCAAATACCATGAATTTTCACCTGGTGATGCCTTAATAGGCAGACTATCGGCCAAATAGCCGGCAGATGATGTATTTTGCCTGCGCGCCTTAACAATCCCACTTTCACAATCGGTCCTATACATTTTGCCAGTACTCTCGTGATTGACTATTTCACGCATGCGCACTGCGGATTAGAGGCCAGGCCCGCTATTGCTGGTAATGTGCTGATTTCAGGTTTTTCAAGTCGCTTTTTCCGACTTGGGTGGTAGGAGGTAGGCCCTGGGCACATGGAACATCTTTCTGCAAAGGTCTAATAAGATGGTATCTATCTTGATTCAACAAGCATTGTAGGTCAGTCATGTGGTGTAAACCCCTTCCCACCCAAGGCCAAGGGGTCTAATGAGACATCTACCTTGATTCAACAAGGATTGTAGCCCAATCATGTGGTGTTAACCCCTTCCCACGCAAGGTCAAGGGATCTGATAACATTGATTCAACAAGGATTGTAGGTTAGTCATGCGGTGTTAACCCCTTCCCACCCAAGGCCAAGGGATCTGATAACATTGATTCAACAAGGATTGTAGGTCAATCATGCGGTGTTAACCCCTTCCCACCCAAGGCCAAGGGATCTGATAACATTGATTCAACAAGGATTGTAGGTCAATCATGCGGTGTTAACCCCTTCCCACCCAAGGCCAAGGGGTCTAATAACAGGGTTATATCAAGGATTTCAGAAGGGCACGGTGCAAACTATGTGAAAAGGGCACTTCAACCTAGAAAAGGGCGCTTTTTATTCGCGACATTTCTACTAATGGAATTTGAGAGGCTTGTCAGTTAAAAATGTCTTTATAACTCCAGTCAACAGCCAATTTAAGGCAGTTTCTAAGGTGATACGACCAAAAGGGACCATGGCAGAGGGTCTGGGAGGTACTATAAAAACGTTAAAAAAATTTTTTAAGGGGCATAGCGGCGCCCTAGGGGTTTAAAAAAGGGCACAGCAGCGCCCCCTTTTGGCGGCACGGCGTACCGCCGCTCTAAAATGGCCTAGATATAACCCTGTAATAAGACATTGATTCAACAAGGATTGTAGCCCAATGATGTGGTGTTTTTAAAACCCCTTCCCACCCAAGACCAAAGGGTCTAATAAGATATCTATCTTGATTCAAAAAGGATTGTTGGCCAATCATGGGTGTTAACCCCTTCCCACGCAAGACCAAGGGGTCTGATAAGATATCATCTCAATTCACCAAGGAGTGTAGGCCAATCATGGGTGATAACCCTTACCCACCCAAGACCAAGGGGTCTAATTGACTGTCAAGTCAATTTCACAGATCTAGTTATCTCCCCGCTTTTAATATTTCAGCACAAATCATCAAATAAAATGCGATAGAGAAACATCTATTGTTGGATTTGAACTGTTCTTCCACGGCTGTCTAGACAGACAGAATACCTTTTGTCCTTAGAATGTAAAATGTCATACATCCACATACACTTGCATTTTTTAGAATATTTAAGCCTGGTGGCAAAAAGAGGCCTAGGCCTACTTAAAACCTGGCACTATTCCAAACGGTGAACATTTTGGGGAACTGAGTAATACGCGTATTCATACCACCAAGAATATAATATATTCCACCTTGCTTTGCAACAACGGAGGGTTTTTATCCAATGTTCGTTGGATCTTGAATGCATGGTTGCTGGCATCCACTGAGATGGCAATTCCCATGACAATTGGTGTTATGTCCCTTGTTCCCAAAATTCCTGACAATTGTGTTGTATTTTTGGCCCTTATTGTCTCCGGTCAATGGGATGAGGTCAGAAAGGTCCTTGAACCTCAATTGGTGCCATGGAGATTTGATTTGGGACAATGACTACCATTCTTTCAGCAGCATTTTTTGTGTTGGTGCAGTGGGGTACAAAATGTGTGCTCTCCTAATGCCACACTAGTCTGTCGCCAGCCTAAAGCTGCAATCCCACTAAAGGATGTTGACAATACAGTGCGTCCCAAGAAAAAGCCTCATCATGAAATAAAGGGCTAATATGACAGAGCAATGGGCGGGTGTATATTTGCCATAAAGTAAGCAAAATCCTTTCCAATGATACATTCATGGCATTTCTTTGGTCATGCATCACTGAGCACCGTTTTGCAAATTGAAGTAAAACCCATGATAAAGACAGAGGACTATCGCAAACGGGTTTTCGCAACAATTTTCCAAACAATGCTGCTTGGTGATGCATGACTGGAAGAATGCCTTTGGGTATCTTTGGACGCAATTTGCTTTTACTTGAATGGTTACACCACAATGCTTGGTCCTATTAACCCTTTTATTTCAGGATTAGGCTTTTTCTGGGATTCCTGTAGAGGTATGACGCTAGTGACGAAGATTGTGTAAAATTATCCAATTTCGTGCAAACCATAGTCTGAGCACTTGTTTTTGGTGTATTTTACCACACACACGTATGGCCGAGGAGGACACCGCATCCATGGGAACATCACAACCCTAAACTATCGATTGTGTCAGTGGACATGTGCTAGGTTTTAATTAAGACCATATTCAACAGCCCTCTCGATCATCTCTGAAGAGGTTCTCATTTGCCGGCGACAGGATTCAACGTACCGTATATCCATACCCCAGGTGGTACTCTCAACGGAAACAGCGGCCTACACATCACAAACTGTTTCAACTCTCCAAGTGAACGTTTCTGAACTTCTCCCTCAGCAAAGCAGGTAGAATGATGGAGGGCAAGGAAGAAAGCCACAGATTGCAAGCCATCCTACAGTCCGAAATCCAAAAGCCACTTTTTACGCCTGGTGGATGAGGGTGGCGTCATTTCTCCTAGTCCTTTGTGATTCATAGCCCGTTTGGCGCATACTGTAGGTTGGTGCCGAGGGATTTTCCAAATTCCACACCACCCATTGTGTAATGCAAGTATCATCAAGATGCCTTTGATGTGGATACTCAATATAAATCAAACATTTGTGACCATGAATTTCAATGATATCAGGCCATGGCTTATGTTTTATGAACCATTTGTTCCACTGGCCTTAAACTGTATGAACCGCTCTTGCATCGAACTGACTCGATCATATCAAACCAACCAACAAACCTTGCATCACCTGCATATATTACGGGAAACTGACTTACATTTGCCTAAGGCAAAGTCCTAATTTGCCTTATGACAGCCAATAATTAGGCCAAGCCAATTACTGTCGCTCATTAACCAATATTGGCAAAAATATCTGCCCTATTTGACCTCATGAGCTGTAATTTCTACAAGTACAAGTGTCGAACAGAGTCTGATAAATCAAGTAGACGATGGAGACAAAGGCAATGTGTGACAGAAAGGAGAATACTCGTGTCAATGAAGATCCTTTCATTGACACTATTAGATGATTGTCAGCTAGTTTTCTTGGAAATTTGGCCAACCCAGTCACAATGGGGAGTGAGCATTGCCAACCAGTTTAAAACATCAAACACCCAGCAAGGAGGGTCAGTCTGGCCAAAATCGAAGTCAAGTATGCCCGACACATTTGTAGCTTGCTGGCTTCAAGTGGGCGACTGTGGATACAATGGCAAATGATATATAACTAAGTATTTGAGATCCCCTTTCACAGGAGCCCATTTTTTTCTCAAATATTTTATCACGGTGGCTCACGATTAATCACTTATTGTGCGGGCCCCAATCTTAATCTAGGCTGACAGCATGGGTCCTCATGCAACAGATCAGCCCCCTAGGCAGTTCCTACATGTCAAATGGCATTTCACACACAGAGTTGCCAAAAAATTCACCCTCCAGCCAATCAGGGATGGCAAAGATACCGGTAGCCTCCATGCTGGCTCCAACCTTTATAAATCCTTTATGCACCAGTCGATCCATCAGCTCTCCAGTGGAGAGAGCCTGCCTATTTGTACTGTACGGCCCACCTCCAATATACAGCTAAGTCACATGGTACGAGCTGTTAGTAGGCAGATAGATGTGTCTTCATCCAAGATCCATACATGTTGCCAACCAAACAAAGCCGACAATGATATTGATTATTTCACCCCAGGCACACCATCACATTACCAACGCCAGCTATTCTGTTAAAAACACACACAAGCCGGTCACAATACGTGTATGCACGCAACGCGCGCTACCGAGCTGGGAGTAGGGCCAGAGTAAAATATGTTGAGTATTCTAATCATGAGGGAGCGAGGACCAATTGCAATGTACGGGATGATATCATTGTCTATTTCTGGACCCCATGCCAACAACAAAGATGAAGGCCAAGAATCAGAGCTTTTGTCACGTTTTATAATGATAATTGCAGTCATTGTAAGAGATGTGAAGGAACAAATCACTGGTGCCAAACATCTTTTTTACATAAAAACACTATAATCAACCTATAATAGGAGAAAGAGCATTAGTATATAAGCCAACCCAGCGGGCTGCTCAGATCTTTAGATGGTGGAGGCTATAGAAAATGCTTGCGGGTACACGTATTGGTATATATCGTACTGCTGAGGTTACGGTTGAGAACACGGATCTAAGTGTACATGGAGCATTGTAAAGATTATAGATAGCACACTCTGCCACTGTAGAATTGAACACCTTGTGAATGCTACCTGTATATCAGCTAGTACCTGTTAGCTACTAGAACAGATAGCAAGTTGGCAGCTCATGGCTATAAATACAAGGAATGGTATAAGATAGATAAAAAGATGAGCACTCACCTTTTATACTCCCCTAACTGCAGACACAATGGTAACCGAAATTTTCTTCAGGTCCATGCTAGTGGTGTTCCAACAATCCCAATGGGCTGCATTTGACTTCTGAGATTTCCTGAGAGTGAGTGTTGGTAAATTACTATCATGACTATTTGGCAGATTACACATCATTACTCTTCCTGGTATATAGTCCTGACTCATCACAATGACCCAGTCATTTAATCGTCATCAATGCCCGCTCAAACCAACAGTATCAGTGTCACTACCTGCTGGCCTAAATCCTCGAGGACATGCTTGGTCCAGTTTTGATAACAACACATCTCCATGGTCGGGCTATACATCAAAAGAAGTCACATTTGCCAGCAGAAATGATCCAATTGCATCAAAAATTGTGCACCGCTCCAGCAGAGTGATATCCCACGTCTTGCAAAAACCACGCGCTACCCCAGCCTCTCAACTCCTTAGTCACGCAATGTTGACAAGTCCACAAGTCCCTTCTCCCTTGTAATGCAGTTCAAAGTCTGTGCATCCTCATGCTATTATGTATGCATGCCAGGTGAAAGTATGATAAGAAGGTGGGGAAAGCAACCAATCCGCTACGAATACGTCACATATAAAATCCTTCTAGTAAACAGCAAAGTTACAGATGCTGGGGTGTTCTGGACAATGCTTCTGCCTTGAGTCCAGCTTGAATAACAAGTGACAGGGGACAAAGGATCCATAAATAGTATTACCAGCAACGCTATCTCCACGTTGTTTTACACAACAGTAGCATTCATTATCTCCTGCAGCCAATTGCGCGCGATTATTGATTGGATATTTGCATGAAATAGATTGTAAAATCATTGGCGTGGAGCCAATGCCCCACGTGGATATTTGTAATTTAACAGGTGGGGATTGTGCGGAGTACCAATACCGTTGCATTTGTAGATGACATCATAACCACGTGCAGCATCAATTCCTGAATTAGCATCATGTATGGGGGGGAGAGTGCAACACTGTGGTCAAAGGTAAAAATGGCCATGATATTCATCCTCATTTCATGAAGATGATGACGACGACAACTACTACAATGATGACAATGATGGCAATGACACTGATGACGGTGATGATGACGTCAATGACGATAATATTTTAAAGGGATAAGGGTTTAAGTGGAAGCCGAAGGGTAAAGCTAACTGAAAGTGGAACACCTTTTTGGGTATCAATTCATCACAAGCCTAACCTTTTTTTGGTCTGCACGGTCTATTTTTGAGGCTGTGTATGATCATTGATGGGTTGGGAATGACCCAGGGGAATGACAGGGATTGATGAATTACACACAATGGGAAAAGCTCAACATGTCTTGCAATTAGGTTTGGGATATTACCAAAAATTTATAAGGCGAGCGAGCTCGCTTATGAATTTTTGATATTACTGATGTATGTAATGCAGCCTGAAAAGGAAAATGATATAAAAATGTATGTGAAAGTTGAAGATGAACTTCTGGAATGCTGGGAAAAAGATAAGACTCCCTTAGTTACAAAGTTGGATATCATCAAAAATACATGTAGATTTTATTTAGGTGATATTATCATGAAAAAGAGCATGATGCAGTACCCCCACAAAGTGCACTGCTATGGATTATTTATTGTATTTCACTCCATTATATTTCATCATAATGGTCTTTAGTTATAAAACAATGTTCATGACACTGTGACACACTTCGTGATGTTTCTCTCCTACAGCAATCAGCTCCTAAATGTGTCAATTATTTGGCTCAGAAGCCCTTAAAACATACATTTCTTGAATAGGCAACTGCAGCTTTTATGCACAGGCCAATTTTGAAATTGACAGAACTGCCCTCAGAGTTTCATTGTAGTGGGATGTTCAGACAACCCTTCTTTGTCTCAGTAAAGTATATTTCAAGATGGGCAAAATAGCCTTCACAGTGCCATCTAGATTTGGGATGACGAACCAAACTGTAGCTGCTTGGACTCGAAGGTACCAGTATCCATTTCAGGAGTGAAACCAAATGAGTTGAATTAGACTCGTCAAATTCTGCAAGAAAGGTTTTTCAAGCTGGTAGTTTCAAGGTTCGACAGTCAAATCTTGGCAATTGGGTCAATACATTCTGGCAAAAATGTATGAAATTCAGTGTATCTCTGATGATACTTCCTTGACCCAGCTGTCAGAAGGGACTTGCCTGTGCCCAATCGAATGAAACCACTGCAGCTGTGTTCATGTCCAAGCATGAGTTAATTTCACTTTTAGATTCAAACTGTCAGTGTCACCGATATGGCAAGTGTCCAAACTGTGCACCAGAAAACGGATATCGTCAACTACACGTGTACCATAAAATAAACAAATGAACCATTATTCAAAATTTTTCACAAAAGAACTATTAGTCATCAGATGGATTTGATACGTAATAAGTCCACGCAGCTGCTGCTGCATGCTTCATGGAGCATGGGACTTGCACATGTGTCAACAGGTGGCCGAGTCCATTTCATATCAATTCGGCAAATCGACACATCTGTACAAAATGTGAAAATAACCAAACTGACATAAATGTGATGTTGGTACGAGAAGGTTTACATTATCAAACACGTGAGCCTACATCCTGTAGCCCCTGGAACCATGGCGTAATTCATCAGTATTCAATTACGATGAGCAATGATGAGAAATATGCAAATAAATTGTTCCAGAGCCAGCTCATTAGGTACCCCCCCCCCCACACACACACATAGGCCTACATGATTTCAAAAGATCCAGAATCCACACCCGCCATTGCTGAAGATCCAGGAATGTTGCACAAGTGTTCAATTCAGAAGTAACACAGAACAAAGGATACAATAAAAATTCACACATGTCACATCTGGTCAGGTCCTGAAGAGTGATGGTTCTTCAGAATCCAATATTCAAGAGTATAGTGTAGACCATTCTGCCCCATTTCATGCTAACCAGGAACATCAGAAGTGATGGCATTGAAGTTTCTGCTGGCTTAATCTGATAATTTTGGTTCTTCATCTTCAGATTTCATTTTTGCCAAGACATACTCTAAAGATGCCTGTGATTGCCCTTGCTGACATTTCCTCCTGTGAATACGCAAATGTTCATTGGGCCCTACATGCAAACAAAAGAAGCCCCAGAAAATATGCCAACAGATTGCGTATTTCTGATAATTACTATAGATGACAACAGATGGTGCACAAAGACATCAGATTCAAGCCATTGTGAATCACAAGTGACCTACATGTAGTTTATTGCAGCCAGATGAGATGAATATCCTTGCATACTGTATGCCACCAACAAGAGAGCTGCACACACCAGTCGCCAGTTTGCAATTTGATGCAACAAGATTCTGTGTCCTGAAGTTGTGCCATGACTTCCGAGTTCACGGATCAATGACCTAGGGAGAGATTGACACCAACCAAGAACAGAAATATAATCAAGGGAAAAGGAAATGAAATGGTTCAAGGACTACATGCTCACCGGGGGATGAAAATTCAATTCAAGTTGAAAGGTCCTGTCATTGACACATTTCATACCATGCGATTGACAAGTGACCGAGGTCAAGAATGATTTCATGACACTGGTGATTGCACACCTGGCAAATTAAATGTGAACATGTCCGTCAACAGCACCAGGTGAAACCATGTCAGCTGCTAGTGCACAATTCCCTCTATCAGCATCCCACAGTGCCATCAGGGATTGCAGAATCAACAGATTATTTTTCACTTCCTGTCCTGGTAACGTTGGCAGGGCCGGATCCAAGATTTAGAAATAGGGGGCACACCCCCGAGGGCGAAGCCCTCAGTTGGCACGCACGGCACATGAAGGGAAAATTTGAAAAATCAAAGCTCTGAGATGCGATTTCCCAGCACCTTAGACATGAAATAAACGACGATTTCCAAAAAATGCAGTAAAAAATCATTGCCCCTCAAAAAATAGGGGGGGGGGGACTTCCCCCCTCTAAATCCGGGCCAGGGCCCATGTTCCCGAAGCCGTCGTTAGGTTAACGATGTCGTTAAAATTGGTAAAATGCATAGTGTAACGACATCGTTAACCTTACGACGGCTTCGGGAACATGGGTCCTGGTTGGTCAACTATGCAAAACTCTTGAGACTGCAGCTTTGAGATGTCCAATTGTGTACTACATATTGAAAGGGGCCCAGGTGCAAAATACAGCATTATTTGTTCTATAAACAGGAAGAAACCAGAGTGTCCGGAGAAAATCTGAGTGAGAGTCGCCCTCTCTACCACATGAGGAGCANATATCAAATTTTGTGATATCGAACGTCGATATCACCATGACCCCAACATCTCAGATCAAAATTAATCAGCTCATTTGATTTCTAAGGCATAACAACCTAATAGTCTAGTCAATCTAAATAAATAAGGATTCGACCCCAAACAAATTGCAACAGAAATCTTTTCACTTGCATGTGATTCTGGAAGGTTCTGACCACATCATATCAAAAATCTAAACAAATAAAAAATCGGGAAGTGCCCTTAATCATGTTAATTAAGATCCTTCATTAACTTCCATTACAATATTCATGGCCTTGTATTACAAATTCATGAGTGCATGTACTGCTAACTTCTTTCTCGTCCGTTTTAGACCCTATAAATGTATTACCAATAGATAGAAATATGGTACCTCTGAGTCAGATAGGCATGATTTGAAGATTATATATTGTCGCTGTGTTGTAGAAATGACATATTTCTCATATTTTGCCCCAAATCAACAAATTTGCGGTTTTTACAACAAATATGAGTTAAATGATGTTCTAATCATGCCTATCTGACGAAGAGGTGCCATATTTCTATCTATTGGTAATACCAAAAATAGATCTTATCTTATCTATTTTTGGTAATACATTTATAGGGCCTAAAATGGACGAGAAAAAAGTTAGCCGTACATGCACAGTTGAATTTGTAATACAAGGCCACGAATATTGTAATGGAAGTTAATGAAGGATTTTAATTAAGGGCACTTCCCGATTTTTTATTAGCTCACTGGGGTGAGCTATTACGATGGTGCAGCGTCCGTCGTCTGTCGTCGTCCGTCGTCGTCCGTGTTTGCAGATGGGGGCTTAGGAGGTTATTTTCATCTTGAATGGGCTCCTAGGTGGTCATTTTCTCTTAGGTGAGGTTTGACGCAGAGTGCTCAAATTTGATATTTACCTCCATCTAGATGACCTTTACATGCATGTCAAATTTCGGCCTGATTTGACTTCAAACGTGGCCACCGGGTGGCGTAACCCAAAAATTATCAAAGTGCTGTAACTCAGGCACGACTTAACCCAAAGCGGTCCAATTTGCTATGTGGCCTCCTGCAGGTGACCTTCATGTGCATGTGAAGTTTCGGCCTGATCGGACGTCCAATATGGCCACCAGGTGGCGTAAACCAAAAAACATCAAAATGCTGTAACTCAGGTACAACTTGACGCAAAGCGCTCCAATGTGCTATGTGGCCCTCTGCAGATGACCTTCATGTGCATGTGAAGTTCTGGCCCAATCGGACATCCAATATAGCTGCCAGGTGGTGTAAACTGAAAATCGTCAAAGTGCTGTAACTCAGGAACGACGTCACCCAAAGCACACCAATGTGCTATGTGGCCCCCTGCAGATGACCTTCATGTGCATGTGACGTTCCGGCCCGATCGGACATCCAATATGGCCGCCAGGTGGCCCCCCAAATCATCAGAGTCCTACTCGGGAATGACTTGACCCAGATTGCTCATCCCTCTGTCATTAGACTGTTATGTCCAACCCAGTGAGCATATGGTCTATGGACCATTTCATTTTTTTAGATTTTTGGTATGTACAGGACATTCCAGAATCACATACAAGTGAAAAGATTTCTGTTGCAATTTGTTTTAGGTCGAACTTGTTTCTATTGCTGTAGGTGTTAAAGTGGTCCTAAACCGCCAAGCAAAAGTTGGCACCCGATCATTTTCACCCCCCACGAAAATGGAACTTCCGATTTCCGCTCCTGGCTTCTGAGCATGCGCAGTACGCTACCTTCACTGAGTTGCAAACCGCAGCAGACAGGATGCCGAAGCAGGGATCAAAGTTCATATTCTGAAAAAGCAGATTTTGGTCGAACAGGCCGAAAAATCAAGTCGCACACAATACAAAATGCATCAGAACATCAATTTTTTGGGTCGCACAGAGCAAAATCCAGGTCGCATTTTAGACCAAATGGTCATGAACTTTGAACCCTGCGAAGCGAGAAGTGAAAGAAGGGAAAGGGCGGCCTAAAAAGGTAGCAAATGCCGACCAGCGGCTGTGGATTGTCCAGAGACATTATCGAAGTGGCTCATAATAAAGAAAGAACTCAGTTTTAAGACGATGAGGAGGTTGTTTGTGTGTATGGCATCATTAACATAATGCCGGACTGCGGAACTCGCCGCCGTGCCGGTGTAACGTCAGCGAATTCTGTGGTTTCTTCCAAGAAAAGACCAACTTGCCTGGCATACATGCATGTACCGGCCGACATCGTCATCAATGGTGTCACTCGTGTCGGATTGAACACTCTTAGGCGTGAATATGTCCTCTAAAACTCCCCGGAATCGAGGAGAAATCTCGACTCGGTGAACTGGTTGCATCCATGTTGTTTTGACAATCAGCTCTCACATAGCTGTCAATTATCAGAACTTGCCCAATCAGTGATCGCGTAGTACATTCCATAGTAATCACGTGACGTGATGATTGACAGGCGCTCATTCATACTGGCGTAGCGCGGGAAAATGAAAACGAGGCTGTCTCGCTCGCCCCGGCGGTTTAGGACCACTTTAACTGGTTATTAGGAGCCGATTTGTGCCATTAAATAAAAGAATGATGGACAAAATATCAAGTCTAATACGATGATTAAGTCAATGATGGAGGATTCTGAGGTTGAAAATGATTAGATCACTTTTTCTGCCTGTAAGTGACACTCCTCTGTTTGTTAACTCATTTTAAAGTTTCCGAACAGTCCACTTTCCATACTCTGCCATGTTGCAAACAGTGACACTAGGACTTATTGTACAGTAGAGCCACCTGGAGGTGTAGTTTTCCCTGGATAGCCCCATTCAGTTCCATTCCGATCTAACTAGACCAAGTTAAGTCTTGTTTTGATACAAATGCGTGAGTACACAGTGATTAATCTCAAGGGCAAATTCAGTCCACTAATTGTCTTGCATGCATGGACCCCAATATTTGTTCTGAACGAATCCAGGTAAAAAAGGCGCCGGTAAAAAAGGCCCAGTAAAATAGGCACTGGCAAATAAGGCACTCGTAAAAAAGGCACTGGTAAAAAGGCCCAGTAAAAAAGGCAGTGGCAAATAAGGCACTCGTAAAAAAGGCATTGGTAAAAAGGCCCAGTAAAAAAGGCACTGGCAAATAAGGCACTCGTAAAAAAGGTACAGGTAAAAAAGGCACTGGTAAAAAAGGCACGAAGAATTAGGGGGGTACATGTAGGTAAAAAAGGCACTCCGACAGGAAACACATGGCTTGTTCAGGGTACACAGCGAGCTCAACGGAGCTGACGCAGCGTCATGACGCGATTTAGTTTCACGAACTGACGCCACGTGCCTCCACGGAGGACAGCTGATCGCACTTCGAACAGCCTTCCGTCTGCTGCAGCCAGCTACTGGCTTATTGGTTAGATATTTTCTACTGGCCATAACACAAGCATGACGGGTCTGCAGCCGCGGATTTGGTTACTTTCGAAAGATTTGATGTTTTTCCCTCAAATTTTCGTGATTTCCTTGCCAGAAATATGCACGGGAAGCTAGAAAATTTACCTTAGATACCGACTTCAGAGTGGAGTTACTGCCACATACGGGCGAAAAGCAAAAATCGAAGACAATACGATCGAATTAGAGGTATCTCTGAATATGTCCAGCAAATCCTGAAATCATACACTAAACGATGTTTAAAATAGACGAAGGGTCAAAAGTCGATACCCCGAAATCAAGGCATGCAGCCTACAACGACGTCACAGCGCCACTGTGACGCTGTGGTGAACTCTGACGTTACGTCATGGGCAAAGAATTCGCCCAAACTGGATCGCTGTGGTAGTTCTGTGGATGTTGCAAACACTGGATGCTACCAATGGACCCTGGGTGGGATGTTGCAAACACTGGATGCTACCAATGGACCCTGGTTGGGATGTTGCAAACACTGGATGCTACCAATGGACCCTGAGTTGAATGTTGCAAACACTGGATGCTATCAATAGACCCTGAGTTGGATGTTACCTACAACGACGTCACAGCGCCACTGTGACGCTGTGGTGAACTCTGACGTTACGTCATGGGCAAGGAATTCGCCCAAACTGGATCGCTGTGTATCAAATTAAAGCTAATCACTTGTCTGTTTGAACTGACCAACTTCCATTATCCTACTCCCATCGTGCATCAGTTGAAGAGTTTCTCCCATACATCATAAACACGTCAGCTAAGCGTCCAGGCCCATGGGCCTCTTGTTTCAATGTGTGCTGAAAATGGCTTGATTCTTTGAAGTACGTATCAGGCAAGCATTTTGGGGACCTTCACAAGGCTATGAGACCTCTACTTGCATTCTCCAAAGACTTTGAAAAGACCCTGAAATTCAATATATAGGGTCTTTAGAATCTGAGTGGCAAGAAATGTGAGACCCAGGACAAATTATCACGCCAGCTGGCCACAGATCTCTAAAGGGGTCTGGGGTCTCCAGAAAGTTAGAGTTGCGGGGGGGGGGGGGGGGNGGGGGGGGGGGGGGGGGGGGGGGGTCTCCCCGCACGACTGTTTCATGTTTTGAACCTAGTGCTTTTGTATGCAATCAGATTATGTAATAATGATGCAATGACATTCATCTTATATATGCTGCGACAGACAAGCATGTTAAATGATGTTTGACCCCTTTCTCCGAGGGAAATTCCTTAAAATAACCAGAAAACAATAGGTTCCTGTGGTGACAACAGAATTATGCAATTGTATTATGTAATAATGATTCAGTGGGATTTATCTCAGCTATGCTGCAACAGACAACCATGTTAAGTGATGTATGACCCATTTTTGGGAGGGGGACCCCGTAAAACCAGAAAACAACAGGGTGCTATGGTGGTTGCTAGCTGTTACATAACAACTGCATTTCAAAATTAGTTTCATCATTGATGAAGTTTTCGGCCAAGGTGCATATACCGGAATATGTGTGCCAAGTTTCAAAGAAATATCTCGCATGGTTTGCTCAAAGTGCATGTAGTCTCTTATCCTTCCAGCCCCTTTTGAGCTGATGAGAAAAATGCCAGTACCAGTATTTCAGTTGAACAAATGAGAGTTAGGTGCTGTGATTTATGTTTCATTCTTTTTAGATATGCACTTACATGTAAACCAACTGTAGATGAATGGAATGATACACTCAGAAGGAATTTCATGAACGGATTCCATGTCTTGCTTGAACTGCTAAGATGTATGCAGGTAGGAATGATAGATAATGCGGCAATATTTTTTTGTGGGCAAATAAATTTATTTCAGATTACCGGTATCATACATGTAGTTTATGCTATGGCAATCTTAACGCTGAGCTATGGGAGGTTTGGAAATCAAGCGATAAATGCAATATAAAATCCGGTTAATGTGTAGTATGAAAAATAAAGTTATCGTTTGATTTCTAAACCTTCCTATTGAACCGTGCTGAACCGCCGTCAGAACCGTCCTCGTGTGAGGCCTGCTTAAATGATATGAACTGATGCAACTTTGCATTTTTGCCACTTTGGTGAATAACACCTTTTGCATACATGCTGCACAACACCTTGTTATACTGCTGCAAATGTTGATGTCGTTGCAATGTTGGCATTTGAGTTAAGGAAGATTGTATATTTTTATCTTCTTTCTCTTCAGGGCATGGACAGTGTGACAAGGCAGACAAGTCAGCATCTTGAGTTCGAACCAGAGTGGGAAGGAGCATTTACTTTGCAACTCAGGATCAATGACACTTTGGCTCTGTTTTTACAATGGTGTGGTGCTGATGTAAGTCTTTTTAACAGTGATGTTCCATTTCATAGGCTCATACACACCGGCTACCGTAGAAATACATTTATAATGAGGTCACTGTTGCGGCGTCATTATGATATGCAAATGAGGGGTGAAGTTTAAGCCTTCTTATCCAGATCAGGGGCAATCTCAGTCATGTCAGTGGTGCAGATTGTTGCTGCGATTAAGGCGCAATTTCTAAGGTATGCATGCATATTTCTTAGTAGAAAAGGGATTTTCTTCATGCTTTTTGGCTAAATTATGATTATAATCGTGTTTTTAGCTCACCTCTGTGAGGACGTGAGCTTCTCTCATGGTGTGTCGTCCGGCGTCGTCGTCCAGCGTCATTAAAAGGGGTGGCATGTTTCTAAACCGCTTGGGTTAGAAACTTGAAATTTGGTGTACAGGTAGCCTATGGTAAAAATTATCTCTGGACCAAAACTTAGCACTGCCAGTTTTACACTCTGGCCTGTAGGGGGTGCTTTGTGAAAACCTTCTTTTGGCCATATCTCCTGAACACTGATAGCTAGAACCACGAAACTTTTATGGTGGGTTCCTCTGATGAGGCTACATCACATAAATTCCGGGTTTTTGATTTGACCCACTTTTCAAGGTCACGGAGGTCAAAGTTCAAAATTCCAGTGTTTGTTGGCACGTTTCTAAACCGCTAGGCTTAGAAGCTTGAAACTTGGTGAACAGGTACCCTATGGTAAAAACTATCTCTGGAAGTAAACTCAGCGCTGCCAGTTTTTCACTCTGGCCTGTAGGGGGCACTTTCTGAAAACCTTCTTTTGCCCGTATCTCCTGAATGCTGCTAGCTAGAACCATGAAACTTTTATGGTGGGTTCCTCTGATGAGACTACATCACATAAATCCCGGGTTTTTTATTTGGCCCCGTTTTCAAGGTCACAGAGGTCAAAGTTCAAAATCCAATGTTTGGTGGCACATTTCGTGGCTATTTGACATAGAGGGTTTTGATTTGGTGTGAAGATATATCTAGGCACCGTCTACAAGTGCACCAAATTTCGACCCAATCGGACTTCAAATATGGCCGCTAGGAAGCCATCTTGAAAAAAGGACTTTGACCCATATCTCATACATGTCATAAGTAGGAGTAAGTTGGATGTTATAACCTTGCCAAATCATGTATCTAGGTACCTTCTAAACGTATGGCAAATTTCGGTTAGAATGGACGTCAAATATGGCCACTGGTCAGCCGTCTAAAAGTTCTTGAAAAATTTACTTCGGGTTAAGATGGTTTTATGTTGCCTAAATATCTATATAAGTACATGTATCCTCTACATTTATGCTAATATTTCAGTTCGGACACACTGGTACTTTAAATATGGCCGCCAGGTGGCCATCTTGAAAAATTATTTTTGACATCTGCGGCCAACACAGGAAAGCGGTTTGCTCACACCACTAACCCCTTCTGACGGTCTTTGACTGAGTTTATGTCATTGATTAAATTATTGCTGATCAGATGAAATAAGTTTACATGTATCTTGTCTGTACTGATTCCTCATTCACCATGAGTGTCACAGTTTTACTTCACCACAGACTTATCACAGAGGTGAGCACAATGGCCCTGGCCATTTCATTTGTCTATAATTCACCTTTTTACGGCCCATCTCGAAATAAATGTATGCGACAAAGGATGGGGTCCCCGATCTGCGGGAAATCAGGGTTTCTGCCAGAAATATTTTTGAGGGTATGCAGTTCTTCAAAATCAGCAAAAAAACCCATGAAAATAAAGAAAATGGCCCTTTTCTGCTTCTTTGAGGGTACTCGCAGCATACCCTGGGTACCCTCTGGCGGAAACACTGGAAATGTTTATGTCTCACGGCGCGCACGAATAAACGGGAAAAAAACGGGAGTACCACGAAAACTGTTCTACCCCGAAAACCGATCACTCGATCATACCAACATAAGAGACCATTGTTCAAGACACAGGCACAATGCATGCAGATTACTCAAACCACTGAATCGTGTTCACGTTCATGGTTAATTCGCTTCTTAACCAAATACAGTGGAACCTCTCTATTAAGGACACCTCTGGGACTGACAAATGGTGTCCTTTTGAGAGGTGTCCTGATTACAGAGGTTAAAATGAATAGAAATGATCAGTTTGGGACTGAACTTTGGTGTCCTTAATAGAGAGGTGTCCTCCTGGCAGAGGTCTCCGTTAAGGGAGGTTCCACTGTATACGCAAATTTTTCACGGGGACGACAATGACGTCATTCCCGTTCATGTTGGTTGTTCGGTTCAAGATCTTAACCTCTCTATTTCCAAGCACTTCTGAACTGCGAAGGCAGTCTGGCCCTTTTCCTCCTGCAAGCACAAGGTTTTGACAGCTGAATTCAATTTCATATTTTCAATGATAAGGAGTCAACCATCGCGATGTGGGCCGTATCTCATGACTGTCCCAAGATGCGCGACCCGTACCTGATACGTGTTGACTTCGTATCGACTTGTCTACCTGAGCGAATGGTGCTGTCGTCTTCTAACATTTAGTAGAACTGCTCAGATACATAGCTACAGTGGAACCCCGGTAACACGACCACCCACGGGACAGACCCAAAGTGGTCGCGTTAGCGGGGTGGTCGCCTTACCGAAATCGGCCCGCTGAGTGCCGATCCAGACCGAAGTAAACTGAGTGTCATATTTTCTTTTTTATCCATGTTTCGTTTAATAAACCAGACTAGACCATCTCCAGCCTGGCCTGATACTAGTAAGCAGATAGCCCACTGGGCTAAGTACAGTAATCATGCGCCAAGGTCAGATGGGACTCACAAGGAGTTCTTAATAAAATCGTGGTGTCTATGGTTTGGGGTGGATTGTGAGGGCGCCGTTGATATTATTAATGAAGTGAGTGTCATTTGCAAGTGTATTAGGGGCAGATATTGGGTTGTATGCGTCATTTCATCGATTTGCATGAATCTGGCTATTCTGGGCGCATTGATACAGAGGCCTATTTTTCGTGCGACTTCAAGTGGAGGCAGAGGCAAATTTTGCATCTTTCACGTCTCGCGAGATTTCTCGAGACACAAACATTGGAATTTTTTTAAAACCTCTCTAACAAAGGTTTAGTGTCCTTCCTAGAGCTGTGTGAAATTTCATTAAAATTGATTATTTCCTTCGGGTAGATATTGCGTGGCGGTTCTGCCTCAAATGTACACGAAATGTACAGGCGGTGTATTACTGTACTTAGCCCTATTGGCGCGTCATTCGGAATTCCTCAACCAACGGATTTGGCGTCCAAACGGTTATGAAGAAGGAAGGAGATGCTTATGTGGCACATCTATCTTAATCCTGATTTAGTCCCTTACATTGTCACCGATTTTCATAATGTTTCAATGTACCTAGGAGTAATAAGACCACCACAAACTTTGGAAGGTGTCATTTTTGACAAAATGTCGTTTTTCGGCCTGTAGCCTACAGTACAGCTTTGATGGTGTTTCATCGCCCCCCCCCCGCATCCTCGGAGTTGCAGCTCAAATGGATTGTCCGAGGCGGGATCAGGTCCGTATTAACCCCCTGTTGTCCACCTTCTATCCCAGTCAGTTTATTTCATCCGTATGTGGGCGTGGGCTTGGATGATGCATCCCACAAGTGGCTAACGAATAACCCTCAAGTTCTCAGCATTAAAGGAAGATGAGAACTGGCTGAAAATGGCTGCTGGAGATGGAGAGAAAGTTGTCAGTAAGAGAACTGTGTTGGCGCCTCTTTCGGCTACCTGTGATTTCCTTTGATATGATTATGCCGAGGGGGTTCTGATGGGGATGATTTTTAGCTCAGCTGACCAAAGGTCAGCGGAGCTAGTCATATGTATACTGAGTGGCGTCCGGATGTGTGTGTGTCTGTCTGTGTGTCGTCCGTTAAACTGGCACGTTTCGCAACCGCAAGGCCCAGGGTCATGAAAGTTGGTGGAGAGGTAGGCCCTAGGAAGGACTCGAAACAGGACCAAAAATTTTTGCGATCTGACCTACATTCTGCCCTCCAGGGGGCATTTTCCGTAAAATGGAAAACCCCAATAACTCAGCCCAGGAGCAATATATCGAATAGAAATTGATAGGGTAAGGAGCTTGATTTTTGATACACCAAATGCGATGGTAATTAATTCGAAATTTGTTCTCCAGGGGGCGCTAGCTGGCAAAATAGAAAACAGCACTATTTAAATTTCCCGCGCCAGTTACTTTGACGGATGTTGGATGCTCTTTTGTTCACGGAATGAGGAATCATGGGAAAGATGCTTATGCTTGCAGAAAGTGAATCGAGATGAAAAATATACCTATTATAATCGCATAAAATCCCTATGATCATACACAATCGCCTTATGAAATCATACATGAGTGGTATTTTAGAGCATTATCAATCAATAGGTGAAAGTATTTAGCACCAAAACTACAGGAGTGGGTTCAAAATATGACGATATATATTAGGACAAATTCATAATAATCGAACCGAGCAGACGATCTCGGCTTCATGCACGTCATTCCAAGTCTTCGACTCAGGCTGTTTTCATAGCGCGTTGTCTTAAAAATTGCTAACATTTCACATATTTTGATTATTTAAAACGTACTTAGTCTGATTAAGACCATTAATGATGAACTGATAGGAAAATTTTAGTGGAATCCGCCAATATCGATGGTACCTCGCTTTTCACGGCTAGATCTCTTATCGGCTTCATTCGTCATTTCGAGTCTCTGACTCTGGCTGTTTTTGTAGCGCATGACAATAAAAATTCCTTATATTTCACATATTTAGAGAGCTCGATATGTCTTTAGTTTGATAGGGGCTATCAACGACGAAGGAATAGAGAATTCTTGCTTTAATTACATAAATTCAAGATACACACTCTCGCTAGGTCCACAACGCCAAAACCGCGACAGTCATAGATTTTCTCTTATTTTGTTTACATAAATGGAGTAGAGACCAATTCCGTCTCGGCCGCTGCTCATCCTTCCTCCAGGAAGTTCGTGTTGAACTGTACAGTCAACAACATTTTCTATTGAATGGCAAGCTACTATTGAATGGTAGACAACATCGCCGATCGCCAGATAATTTAACCGTTTCCCACGGCACAACGTGAAGTGGGAAACATTTGTCTTTGCGGGGCGGGAGACGAGGTTCCCGCGTGCTGCGTTGCCATGGCGGCATGGTGACGACATGGACGATGGGCGGGGCCAGCTGAGAGCGCGGGAGCGTCAGTGCGTCAGAGCGTCACTTTTTCGCAGCAGTCCGACAACATCAGACGAAGTTTTTTCGAGAGTGCGTTTCTTGTTAGTTTTTTCGTGCCTTTTTCTATTTCTGTGACTGTGTAGGATGGAGGAACACCGAGTGAAAGCCATGATGGACCAAATGTTCCAGAAAGTGGATGCTGTGGTCACGGAATTACGTAACGAGATGCATCAGACACAGACTGCCACGGTGTCAGAGATCAGAAAGGTCAAGTTTCAGGAGCCCACTAAATTCAAGAAGAAATCGCACGAAGAGCAATTCAGGATAAACCAGAAAATTGGAGAACATATGGATGATGCCAGCGAAGCGCTGAAGGAGGGGATCAAGTCGCACGATTGGGAGAAAGTGGCTGAGGCAGAAGCGGCAGTTGCAAAAGGTTGGGAGGAGTTGAGTAGGCGCCAAAAGCTTATTCTCATTGCGGACCAATCGGAGTTAGGTTGGAAGACTGTGGGCGAATATGTCGCCAACCCGTTGGCTGAGGATTCGGATGACGAGCAGCGTATCATTAAGGCTGAGAATCGGGCGGCGAGGAAGTCTCGAGCTGAGAGGGAGAAAAAGTTCGGCGGACGCAGGCGCTGGTCGCGTTCCTACAATCCGTACCCCCAGGCGGCGGTGGGGGTTGCTCCGGGCCCGGCAGCGCAGCAGACTCAACAGCCGGCTTCCAGGGGTCCCCGTGCCACGGATGTCTGTCGGGCGTGTGGTCAACTCGGTCATTGGAAAACCACCTGCCCTGCTATGTCGGAGGCAGCCAGGCAGCGTGCGATTGAAGTCCAGGCTCGGATGGCGACAGGTTGGGGGCAACCGGCGGTTGCGGGGGCACAGAATAAGATAAGTACAGTTTTGCCTATTTCCCCGTTGTCCTTTTTTGCAGGAAGGCGGTAGGCCTAGGCCTAGTAAACCTGCCGAGTGTGGGCGCGCGGTTACTGGGAATGCATCTGCACGGGATGTTAATCTCAGCAGTAGGCCTAGGCCTAGGCCTAACGTTAGCATGGTTAGGCCTAGCAGCAACAATGACGTCGTGGCAACGTTTGACGCCGCATGTTATGCAGGTCTTTCTGACGTCGCAGGTGGACGCGGTCAGCCGGGTCAGGTTAGTGCAGTGGCGGACATGATGGAAGGCGTGTCAGTGTCTGGGGCGCCGGCCAATGAGGTGGTCAGTGGTACCTCTGTCGTCACGAATGAGACGCAGCTGGGCGTGGCCGGTGGCCAAGGGCCGCCAAGGAATGACGTTGACGCCGTTGGCATGGGTGGTGCGGTTGCCACGTGCAGGAACGCGCCAGATATTTCGGTCGTGGCCTGGGAGGAGGCCGGGGTGCCTGGATGGGCTGATTTGGTTGCAATTGAGGATGCGGCAGATGCTGAACTTTGGCAGGGGCATCCCGAATATTGCCACAGCGACCATGGCGCCGTGGATACTAATGATGGTTGTGTTGGAGTCCTGCCCAAAGCGGGAGCGTTTTCTAAGCTAAATCCCAACGTTTTGCGAGGTGGCAGGGAACGAGCTATCAGTGTTTTGAGCGCTGGGGCTCTACCTTTTCAGCCAATAGGTATCTTTGAGCGTTGGGGCGACGTTTTTGGGCTCGTCAATTCCAAGGATGAGACAGATGTGAATAAGATGAGTCCTGTTGGTAGGCTTAGGAATGCGGTCGGATTCTGGGAGAACGCGGGTGCCTCCGAATATATTCTAGAAATTATTCGCTCGGGTTACAAGTTGCCCTTCTTCTGGGATCCCTTGCCCTGTCATTTACTGAATAACGCGTCGGCTAGGGCCAATGCGGATTTTGTGCAAGAGGAGATTGTGGCATTGCTGAGCTTGGGATGTGTTTCTGTTTGCGAAGTCCCGCCACTAGTGGTTAACCCCCTCTCGGTGAGCATCAGCGCCAGCGGGAAGAAGCGATTAATACTAGATTTGCGTTACGTCAACATGCACCTTTGGCGTGATCATTTTAGGCTGGAAGATATGAAGGTGGCCAAGCAGATTTTCAGTCCCGGAGACCAGTTGTTTGTTTTTGATATAAAGAAGGCATACCATCATATTGAAATCTGGCCCCCTCACAGGCGTTTTTTGGGTTTCAGTTGGATTTTCGGGAATAGGCCTTACTATTTTTGTTTCAATGTTTTGCCCTTTGGGCTCAGTACGGGACCCTATGTATTCACCAAAGTAGGGCGCGTATTGGTGAAGAGATGGCGAGGAATGGGGATGAAGGTTGTTTTGTATTTGGACGATGGTCTAGGGGGCGGAGCCCCGGACATTGCAAGGAAAAGCAGTGCACAAGCGAGGCATGATCTTTACGATAGCGGTTTCATCGTCAATGAGCAGAAGAGTGTCTGGGACCCCAAGTGCCAGCAGTTGTGGTTAGGTCATGACTGGGATATGAGTGTGGGCAAGATTTTCGTGGCTAAGGATAGGCTAGACAGGCTGTTATACAGCCTTGGCAAAGTGTGTGGGACGCACATGACGCAGCGATGCGTCCCGGTTAAGGAGCTGGCGGCAGTGGCTGGTCAGATAATCTCTATGTTGCATGGTGTGGGGCCAATTACGAGGCTGATGACCAGGAATATTTATCATTGCATCGAAATGCGACGTTCGTGGAGCAGTAGCGTCAGTTTGACGGAGGAGGCTCTCGAGGAGCTAGTTTTCTGGCAAACGGAAGTGGAGCAATTGAATGGGTGTCCACATCTGTTAGAAAGGAACTACGCCAAGGTGGTGTTCTCCGATGCATCCGATACTGGGTATGGTAGTCTTTGTTTGGGGGAACAGCCCTCGGTTGAGAAGGCGGTGGGGTCTTGGACCCCGCAGGAGAGTGGTAAGAGTTCCACATGGCGGGAGATTAGGGCGATGTTAGATACCGCCCAGAGCATGCGATCTCTGCTGCAGGGCAGGGTAGTCAAGTGGTTCACAGACAACCAGAGTGTTGCGCATATTGTTGCAATTGGGAGCAGGAAGCCGGAGTTGCAGCAAATCGCATTGAGCCTGTTTAAGGTTTGTAAATGTAGCAACATTGTTTTGGATGTGCAGTGGATTCCCAGGGAATTAAACGATGCGGCGGATAGACTGAGTCGCGTTGTGGATGGGGATGACTGGGCAATTTCGTTGGCGACGTTTCAGTGGCTGGATGTCAAATGGGGACCGCACACCGTCGACAGGTTTGCGGCGGATTATAACGCGAAGCTGCCCAGGTTCAATGCCCGTTTTTGGGTTCCAGGCGTGGAGGCAGTTGATGCATTTGCGCAGGCGTGGCAAGGGGAAAACAACTGGCTGGTTCCCCCGCCTTGCTTAGTGAGCCAGGTTTTGAGGAAGTTGGAAAGGGAACAGGCAAAGGGCACTCTGGTAGTGCCGCTCTGGAGGTCGGCGGCATTCTGGCCGTCCGTGTGCCCGGATGGGGTGCACCTTTCTGGTGGGGTTGTAGATTGGATTGATGTGGTTCAGTTCCAAGGTTGGGTGGTACCAGGGAAGCGTGCAACAAATGATTTGTTCAATGGAAGTGTAGTGCCATTCAGAGTTCTTGCATTGCATTGCGATTTCAGCACATTCAGGCTATGCAACGTGGGATTCTGTACGCGGTATGAGGGCTTCTGCACAGGGTGTGTGGGCTGAGCAATTAATATGTTGTTATCTATTCCAGGCTTAGAAGGAGGACTCCATGGCTTGCAGACGCGATCGGATACGTATTTGGCGGAGCTGCAGCAGGATTTACCAGCTTTCCTGGCGCAGTCAAGGGCAGACGGGACGGTTAAGCGATATACGGCAGCTTTCAACAAATGGGTGTCTTTCGCCAAGGAGCATAAGTTGAACGTTTGGCCGGCTTCAGCGAGTGACTTTTGTTTGTACATAATGCATCTGGTTAGGACAAATGGGAGTTTTTCTGCGGTGGACGCGATTTTCTATGCGATGAAATGGTTTCATGGTTGTGTTGATCTGGTTTCTCCGACGGAGGCCTCTAGTGTGAAAAATGTTTTTGAGACAGCCAAGAGGAGACTGTCGAGGAAGAGAAACCCAGTTGATCCGGTGCACCCGGATGCGTTAAAGAAAATGTGTAGGCACTTTTCTCAGAGTTCCGACCTAATGGAGGTGCGAACGGTTACCATGGCAGTGCTCGCGTTCGCCGGTTTCTTGCGAGCGGATGAGTTAAGGAAGTTGAAGGTGGAGGATGTTATTTTCCATGATGAATTTATGACCATTGTTATTAGGCAGGCTAAGACAGATCAATTTCGAAAAGGTGATCATGTGGATATTGTTCGTACCGATTCGGTATCGTGCCCGGTTGGTTGGGTAGCAAAGTTTTTTAAGTTGGCGCGTTTAGATTCTGACAACGCTGCCCATGCTGATTGGTATGTTTTCCGACAGATTTGCTCCACCAAGAAATCCGGTAAGAGGATGGTGGCTGTTAATAAGGCGATTAGTTACTCAGCTCTGCGGGAGGCAGTTGTGCCCGTTATGAAGAAATTCGTCAGCCCGGGGGTGAGGCTTGCACTCTCTTAGATCAGGCGGCGCATCGGCTGCGGCCCGGGCGGGAGTACCGGATCGGTTGTTGCAGAGGCACGGGCGTTGGAAAGCTGAGGCATCGAAGAACATGTATGTTGAAGAAAGTCTCGCCAATCGTCTCGAGGTGTCGTCCTCGTTGGGTATTTAGAATAGGAGCAGATGTATATCTTTGGTTTAGGTTCACGCCTTGTTCCGTGATGTTAATTTTCGTGTACACAATCCTTTAAGTTGCAGCAGAGACCGCGGCAATAAAGCTGCTGCCAATCCTGATTGTTATAATTGCAGTGTTGTTCAATTATTGATTGAAGTGAGTCGGAGCTAAGGAAAGACATGCCCTTTCTCACTTCATCCACCATAGTGACTGACGTCATGGATTGGTTCTCAGCTATTAACTCCTTCCCACCCAATGGGTTTCAAATGATATCTACACGTATACTAGTTCACCAAGAATTGCTGGCCTATTATCTGGTATTAACCCATTCTCACCAGGTAGGTCTAACACGACATCTACCTCGACTCATACAATAAGTGGTATATTAACCCCTTCCCACCCGATGTGATGGTCCGTTACTTCAAGTCCGGTGGGAAGCTAGTAGCGGGTACTTAAAGACCAGTTGAGCCAAGGTAGTTATGTTTGACATCAAACTAAAGCTAATGAAGTGTAGGTTTGAACTGACCTACTTCCATGACCTAGTGACCTACTTAAAGACTAGTTGAACCAAGGTAGTCATGTTTGGTATCAAACTAAAGGTAATCAAGTGTAGGTTTGAA
>NMRB01002245.1:64314-84334 GCA_002633025.1 Notospermus geniculatus
GGGGGGGGGTAGGAAGCAGCTGCCCCTCCTCCAGAGCCAACTGGCCTAAAAAACGTACGCCTATTACTTTAACGCATTTTGGGGAATGGCAAAAAGGGTAGGCTATTCTGCCTCCCCCTGCCAGAAAGGCTTTTGCCCAAGAAGCTATATCATACTAAAATTTGACAAAAGTTTGTTTGTTTGTTTGTTTGTTCACGATTTTCTCCGAGACTAATGAACGGATCGCCGCCAAACTTGGTATGCAAGTGCAGACGGGCCTGGGAAGTGTCCTTACGAAGCCCGAATTTTGATATCACTTATAGTTTTCGAGATATTAGATAATAACGAAAATAACAATGCTGTTCAGGCCTTTTGACGTCATGACGTCACCGAGATTGCCCTCGCGTCATCCGTGACGTCGGCAACGTCATGTGCGGCGGAATGACGTCACGTCCCAAGCGCTCACACATTTTGTTTCCCGAAGCCGCCGCTAGGGCTAGAATGCTTCGGTACTGGCTGACATCTTTGCGGCATAAAAGTTGTCGATGACCTATGTTGATATCACGGGTTACTTTCAGAATGGGGATTCCCGTAACCACGTGGATCATGTGGATGCTAATGTCATCGAACATGCCTTATCGCAACACCGAGGAATTCTTGATGCGGATGTTTGTATGTGTTGCAGATCTATAACAAAAGCTCAAGATCATTGTCGTTTTATTTCGACCGGGGAGAATGAAATTTTACGGAAAATTGGAATCCTAAAATGACGTCAGCAACAAAATCGCAGCCAATACCGAAGCTTCCAAGCCCAAGCGGCGGCTGCGGTAACCAACATGGCGCTCACATGAATTAGCATTTCCCTCATGTCCCCCCCCCCACACACACACACAGTGAACGGGTATTGCCTAGTACCGGTAAATACGCCCAGAAGCTAAAAAAGTCTTTACCCAACCTTATTTTTTTTAATTTTAATTTTTTTAAATTTTGGCTCTTGGATATTGGCTCTTGGCTCTTGGCACTTGGCTCTTGGCTCTTTGGCTCTTGGCACTTGGCTCTTTGGCTCTTGGCTCTTGGCACTTGGCTCTTGGCTCTTTGGCTCTTGGCTCTTTGGCTCTTGGCTCTCAGATAAGGGTGTCCCTGTATTACTGTACTTAGCCCCACTGACACTGTGACGACTAGGATGGACGACTGGCAGGTGTGGAAATAGTGAATTCCGTGTAAATATTGCGCCCGTCTCATGCTTAGGCCTGCCTTTTATGATCGCTGACCCCAACCGTCATGCACATGGCTTATGTCATGTGTTAATTGGTCCTGTTTGGTACACACACACTGCTGACTCGCCTTTGTTTGATAATCAGACCACTATTAGGTTGCTGGTGGTCGTGTTACCGAGGTGCTAATTGCCACTTGGGACAGCCAAAGCTGTGGTCGCGGTCTGGATAGCGGGGTGGTCGCGTTAGTGAAACTCTCCAAAGGGAAATAAAGAGAAAAACAATCGGGACAATTGAAAACTGGTCGTCTTTCCGGGGTGGTCGCGTTATAGGGGTGGTCGTCGACCGGGGTTCCACTGTATTCCAAACTTACCATCAGCAGACGCATTTGTTATTGTGTTTATTGATCTTGAGTGAGTTTTCTACAAATTTTCTTCAAATCTGGACCTCGCCGGGATCAAGAAACGATCCCTGAATTGTAAAATATGTGATTTATGTGATTACCCACACACACAAAAGTGCATCACATGTCTTTCCAAAATACGAGGAACTCCCCCAAAATGGTCTCTCTTTATTTATTTATTGAATATTTATTTATTGAATATTTTAAAGTGGGTGCCGCCTACATACATACATACATACATACATACATTAGGGCTACACACTTACAGTATACAATAAATTTACTGGGGCAGGAAGAATTAAGACTATTGGGCAGTCTGGGTGGAGGAATGAAGTCCCAGTGCTAAAATCACCAGAACTTCATAGATCCAACCAAACCACTATGAATGATTGATGGGGTATAAGTAATTGTCCCCCGGAGCCCTCGGAGGGGGACTTGAAAATACCGGCCGTCCGTGCACCTCTGCCGCTCGCCGCTACTAGTCCCTTCCGCTCTATAACTTAAGAACGACTGAAGATTTTGGATTCATATTTGCTGGAGGGATGTATCATGGGCCAACGGTGTGTCACGTGAAAGAATCGGCCAAATCCGATTCTCCACTTTGCCACCAGGGGGCCAAAAGCCAGAACACAAAAACTGCGATTACGCCTTTAATACTGAATGGAATTTCACAAAATTTTTATGGTAGGCTCATCTAGCAAGGGTACATAATATACTGTGCGGGTTTTCAATTACATTCATTTTTCAGCCCTGTAGGGGGGGCTTTGTAAAAACCATATAAGTTCCCTTCCACTCTGTAACTTATGAACGACTGAAAATTTTGGGTTGATATTTGATGGGGGGATGTACCATGGGCCAACAGTGTGTCGCGTGAAAGAATCTGCCAAATCCGATTCTCCACTTTGCCACCAGGGGGCCAAAAGCCTAAACACAAAAACAGCGATTACGCCTTTGATACTGAACGGAATTTCACAAAATTTTTATGGTAGGCTCATCTAGCAAGGGTACATAATATACTGTGCGGGTTTTCAATTACATTCATTTTCCAGCCCTGTAGGGGGCGCTCTGTAAAAACCACATAAGTTCCCTTCCGCTCTGTAACTTTGGAACGACTGAAAATTTTGGGTTGATATTTGGTGGAGGGATGTATCATGGGCCAATGGTGTGTCGCGTCAAAGAATCGACCAAATCTGATTTTCCACTTTGTCACCAGGGGACCAAAAAGCCGAATCACATAAACTGTGATTGTGCCATTAATACTGAACGGAATCTTCAAAATACATGCCCGTCGGACTTGCACCCGGGGCGACGGGGGACGTTGAATGCTGTGCTTGTTACCTCTGTGCCACCAAAAAGTGGCCAGTATCAATAAGATATTTCAAAACAGGTCTCTGTTATGTTAGGTGGGTAGTGGTCAGGCATTATAAGGTTAAATAAATGAGCAAGGAATAACTGCTTCAGCTCTCATTTTCAGCACCAGCTCTTGGTAGAGGTTTACAAGGCAGCTCTGATGGTTCTTCACCAGTGCAAAGACGCGTTAGGCGAGTTCAGGAGAGAAATCATCAATGGTAAACACTTGCAGCTCAGTCATTTGAATCCTTTCAGGAATAATTTTAGGAGTAATCTATCATTACTTTTAAAAATTGATGCCTTTTCGTCAATAATTGGCCAATTCAAACAAAAAAAGCAATGTGGGGAGTCACTCACATATTCAGTCATGTGACATTTCGCTTGAGCTTCTTTTATGGCGAGTTGTCCATCGTCTTGAACAGGGGCATGAACAGGGGTGACATATTTCTAAATCACTTGGCTTGGATGATGTACAGGTACCCTATGGTAAAAATTATCTCTGGACCGAAACAGCAATGCTGGTTGGACACTCAGGCCTCTGGTGGGCAGTTTGTGAAAACCTTTTTTTCACCATATCTCCTGAAGGCTGCTACAGATCTGTGATATTAGTTGGGGACCATGTTTACAAATTGGGAAAAATGTGTGCCCAGTTTGAAGGCCGACTGCTTTGCACTTATCTATCCGTTTGAAACATTTCAACTACCATTGAGAAGTCAAGAATCTCTAGTTTTTAAATGTCTAAGTAGTTTGAAAATAGACTTAGGGACCTGGCCGCAATCACCATGGATGGAATTCAATCATTTGAGCCTCAAAAGTTTGCAATTTCACGCCAACAGAGTTATGTCGTGGGCGCCGCTGACGTGACATGACGTGGTCCTTTGATGCAGTGGTCCCCAACCAACGTCATGGATCTGTAGTTAGAACCACAAAACCTTTATGGTATGTTCTTGTGATGAGACTACATCTGGCCTAATCCCGGGTTTTTGATTTGACCTACTTTTCAAGGTCACAGAGTTCAAAGTTCAAATTGCACTGGTGGGTGGCACATTTGGTCACTATTTGGTGTGAAGATGTATTTGGGCACCCTCTACCTGTACAAGTGTACCAAAATCTGGAGGCCATATTTAACATCAAATTGCAACCAAAATCGATAGGGCATCTCCCGCCCCAGCCCACTATGCCACAGAAATATGAAATCAATCGGACGATCCGTTCGGTTGGGCAGTTACAGTCCGAAACACAATAATAAAATAAGTAGTTCACAAGTTAGACACCAGGTGGCTCTTCTGAAATCACAAAAATTTTAATTCAAAGGGCCTCTAGGGGCAGCTTTTTAGCTCACCTGGGGTAAGCTCTTGTCGTGGTGCAACGTTTCGTAACTGCTGGGCTATTGATGGCATTTTGCCTGTCGGCGGGCCCGTAAACCAAAGAATAAAAAAAACGTGGCCCAAGCTCCTCCGCACATCCAAGATAGCACCTATACTGGTCATCTACCTGAAATTTTTTTGCCCAGTTTGTCTCTATGAAGGGAAGGTTCCTTTTAATGACCAGCACACCGCTTCCTGTATCTGGGTCATGCCCACAAACAACATACCAGTCAGGGGCATATGCCATGCTCTGCGTTGCTCTTGTTTTTTGTAGGTATGTATTAGGTGGCTACTGAGAAAGTTGCACCAAGTCATGAAGTACTCTGGCTTCCTGTAAGATCACCACTGTTATGAACATTTCTGTTCCAGTCGTTGGATTTGATGCAAGTGTGATAAAGTATGATGTGTCATCTCAGCCGGTTTCCATTCATTTACCTGTCAGTCGTTTATTAGCTGGTCTGCATCTTTGCCTTGAGAAGTTCAAGTTGACATTTTTTAGTCCAGAAATAAACCAAGTAAGTCCAAAATGTATTTTAATGGTGTGAATATATAAGTAATTTTATTTAAACAGAACTGGGAACCAGGTTTAATTGGAAGATAACATTGTAATCCTGGGCCCAGATTCATAAAACTTTGCCAGCTTAGTTGGTTGCTAATTGTGTACATTTGCTTGAACAAAGTGGCCACTTTAGCAAGTAACGCCGAATCGGTTAATGTCGTCCTGGGTATAACAGAAATATACCCAGGTTCAATGTCGTCCTACAAAACTATACCCTGGGTATAGTTCGATCTACAAAAGTATACCCAGTTCCGTAGTTTTGAACCTAGGTACGAGTCAGGAATGGATGTCCGCCATTTTGTTTCTCGCTTCAACTGAGACGGCAGTTTTGCAAGTTCAACATCGTCAAAATACCAGTCAGTATTGTCAGCTTTTGTGCTCATAATAGCATGGGTCAACTGTTAACATTTTGTCTTAACACAATGGTCCAAACTTACCGCAAGTTACAGTGACAATTTCAAAGAAATGAGCAAACGAACAGAGCTGATCTGCGTGTTCATCTACGTCCGCATCGACATTACATCAGCCGTGCTACGAGTACTATTGCGGATTTGAGTGGCGATAAACGGCACGAAAAATTCTCTGAATGAATGTCGTTACGATATATTAAAATGGTGCCCGTCGTGTCGGGCGCAAGAGCGATGTTTTTCGACTTGTCTTGCTTGTGCATGGTGATGTGGCATTCGCAAGAACAATCTCGTCCTCAGGTGCTGTATCCAATCCTCGGTATACTTTTGTAGATCGAACTATACCCAGGGTATAGTTTTGTAGGACGACATTGAACCTGGGTATATTTCTGTTATACCCAGGACGACATTAACCGATTCGGCGCAAGTAACTAGGCCTAGCAAGGTTTTATGAATATGGCTCCTGGTCCCCAGGCCCTCATTGCCCTTTTGCAGTAACAGCAGTGTGTGGGCCTGCCATATATGTAAGGCCACTGGCAGGTGTGGCCGTTCCATCAGTTAAGTGGTCCCCTAACAGCCTTCTCCATTTAATGAAAAAATATTGCATCGAATGCTGGGTGCCAAATACCGCATTATCATTATCTTGATAGACTACATTGGGGGAACTTAATGTACCGGTGGAGGAAAACTGAGTGCTTGGAGAAAACCTGTGCTGTCAGAGGGAGTTGCATTGAACCCCTTGCAGCTACTATATGGCACGGCTTAACCCGCCGGCTGTAGAGGAGTTCCTTTATATAGCTCAGTGGTTCGTGCGTTGGCCTTGAAGCTAGAAGTTAAGGAACGTTGACCATGATCACTACGTGGATGGGTGACCAGCGCATGTACAATACAAGAGATGCCCTCTTTACCAAATCAAGACCATCTGTGACTGGGGATTCAATCATCTGGTCCATGGCTGGTTTCCATAGAATCTATCCAATTCATTTTGAAGATGAAACCAATTGATGTTGCAGAGCGACCTGAGTGCAGTTGACTTGATTGAGCCACCACTGCGTACCTTCGTGATGATTGCGCAGACACAAGCTGGCATGTGGAGAAGGAATGGATATTCCCTGCTGAATCAAGTAAGTGTTTGTTGACTCTATCACTACGTAGCCGACGGGCTTGTGGTTAACTCCAGCGGATGACCCAGTGTCCTATTTTTGCTCATAACTTCATTAATAAAGCTGATTGTACTGAAATCTTGGGACAATGGTTTTTTTTGCACACATTTGATTTGAAACTGGTTGAATGGGGGTGGGCAGCAGAACAAAAGAGCCTGTTGCACAAGAGTCTGGTACCGAGTGCCACAATAGATAATACTGAATTGCTGAGTTTCTGTGATGTTGGGTAAGAACTGTTTGGTCAGGTCATATGTTTGCATTCATTACTCTCCCTCCCACTGAAAATGAATGTGCGTCTTCATTCACCGGAGGGGCATTGAGGGCTCTTTATTGGAGAATGAAATTGGGCAAATAAGTGGGGGGGGGGGCAGATACAGCCATTCGATAATTAGCCCGCTTGGCCCATAGGCCAAAAGGGCTTATGCTGTGCTTCGCGCGTTTAGTGGTGGTCTGTCGTGCGTTAGTGCGTGCGTGCGTGTGTCCATAAACTTTTCCCTTGTCAGATGGATAACGCCTTCAGTTTTTGACAGATCATTTTCATATTGCATGTGGGTGTGTATGACCACAAAATCTAGGTCAAGTTCGATTTTGGGTGCGATGCGATTCATACTTTGGCCAGTAGGGGGCGTTTTGTGAAAAAATTCAAAGGCCTGTTATTTGAGAATGGCTTGAGCTATCGCGCTGAAACTTTGTATGTATGTACCACTAGTTTGTGGTGACTTGCACACAAAATTTCTGCGCAATCTGATTCTTGATTTCACCACTAGGGGGCCAAAACAAAAATATCAAATTTTTCCTTGTAAGATGGATAGTGCCTTCAGTTTTTGAAGGATCATTTTCATATTTCATACAGGTGTGTATAACCAAAAAATCTAGGTCAAGTTTGATTTTGGGTGCGATGCGATTCCTATTTTGGTAGGTAGGGGGCGTTTTGTGAAAAACTTTAATACTAGGGCTATATTTTGATAAATCGTTTGAGCTATTGTATTGAACCTTTGCATGTATTTCCCTCTATGTAGGTTGTAGTGACTTCCTGACGAAATTTTTGTGAAATCTAATTCTTGACTTTGCCACCAGGAGGACAAAACCAAACTCACAAAATCTGCTTTGTGCGCTTTGATCACAGATATTGTCAAATATGGCTAGTATGGGATTCTGATATGGCTTATTCTTTCCACCACTGTGCTAAAAAGCCAAGCGGGCACAGTGCCATTGGGTGAGGTCAAAGTTGGTGTTGGTGTTAGGAGTTAACACTAACACTGACACTAACACCGGGTTTAAGCCGAACTTTGAACTGCTCAGTGTTAACACTGGTGTGACACCAACACCGGTGTAAACCCAGTTCAAAGTCAGTGTCGGTGTTAACTCAACACCAAGTCTGACACCAGGTGTTGGGCTGAACTGAACTCGGTGTCAGAATGCAGATTTTAAAAGGCTTTTATAGTGGTGTCAACTCTGAACCCCAGGTGTTTAACACCGGCCAGAGTTCAAAGTTGGGTGTTGGTGTTGGCAGCCATGTTGTTTGTAGGTTTTCAAGAAGTGGTTGCAGGAATTGAAGATCAAAGGGCCCCTAATCATGTCCGAAGGCCAGCAGAGACGTCTGAACCACTTTCAAGACATCTTCGGCTCACTGATATGGCTGAGGAACAAGTGCAACAAGTCGCAGACGAATTTCATGATCACAGGAGTATGGCCAATCCACAGGCATCTCCATTTGCATCTAGAAAGAGAATTGAGATGTTTTTATCTTATTGGCTTCTACCCATGAAGTCACGGACTTCTTATTCGAAATTGCTGGCCAACACATACAGTTCCCTTTACCCCAAAAGTTTAATGAACTGACCATGCCCATTTAACATCCAGATGGACACATCCTTAATATTCTTCTGCATAAGGTAGGACATCTGTGCACTTGCTCTAAGTCACATTTCATTCAGCTGACACCAGTGTTAATACTGGTGTTAACAATGGTGTTAACACCAGTGTTAACTCTGGTGTAACACTTCCATTATGACAGGTGTTATGTGCTCTGGTTTAACACTGACACCAACACCTAACTCCGACACCAACTTTGACCTCACCCATTGTATAGGGCAATACCTAAAGTACGTTTAAATCATCAGGACCCCGATGGGCGTTACCGGACAACAATGAATTTAGGGTTTATTCTAAACGGCCCAACGCACATCGTTTCCTAACCAGCTGAACCTTAGTTCAAAATTGGCCTGGGAAATGCAACTAGGCCTTGATTCGAAATTGAACAAAGGCATGGTGCATGGGATTGGCTGGAAGTGTCCTGTCAATAAAACGCATTTCAATAGCCAGACTTCACCAACAATTATACCAAGTCTGCCTACAACCAAAGGGTCCACCCATCGGGGTCCAGATGATTTAAACCTACTATTAATAGTAGTATAGTCTAACCCAATCTACCCGTAGAGCAATGGAATGCGGAAGTAATGAATCTGAACGCGGTGGCTGAACACACAGTTTTAATCACGCATTCACTTGTGAGATTGTGAACAGCCTATTAGCTCCTTGAATAATTGACGCCAGTCATGCAGACTGCTTTGGTAGATTATTAAAACCGCAAATACATGTCGCATTTCCATCTTCCGCATTCCATTTCTCTACAGCTAGATTGGGTCAGACTTTAAAGCTGAACTGCATGCATAAAACCAGGGTCTCGCGCGTTTTAAAAAAACGCCCGCGCCACAGCGCGGACGGTACCTGAAATAACTTGGGACATCCGCCATGTTTTAGTGGGACTCCAAACATGATAGAGTACCCAAGCATGTAGATGGCAGCACCTTATTTGCGTCCTGACCACCAACAAGTGATCAACGCTGTAGTGCATGTGCATGTAGGCCAACATATCAGAAAAGCGAATACATGTACTGAAAAAGTATTCAAATGATAAAAGAAAGAGCCCGGATCCGGATTCGAACCTCTACCTCCAAGTATTGGCTTGGGAGGCCGGCGCGTTTTCCACTAGACCAGCGGTCCACTGGTTTCTTCGAGCCCTTTTTCTAGGTGAAGTGATTGCGTATTGGGTATAGTTGTCTCCAGGTTTCGCAAAGGGGTAAATGCCTATGTAGGCCTATTGTCCATTCACTGACTATTGATCATATGGCCGAGGTTACAGGAAAGGCACAATAGGGCCATGACACGTCAACATTCGGTGACGAGGAATATTTGTGAGGAGTCTTACGCTTGTTTTGGTTTATGTCGGCTTCTTTTGACAATCAGGATGTGTAAGGTGGGCATTCATAGTACGGTACTGTTTTCCGTCTTTTTTCATTTCGGCCTCGGTTCTCATATTTGCCAGGCCTAAATTGGGGTGTTTTTGTTCGTCCCTTAGCTCAGTGTGTGCAGGCATGTTCCGGAGGCCTATGGATAGGCGTGGCCCGATATGTGAAACATCTGGCAAGTGAATGCTGTAGGCTAATTTTTGAGTTTATGATAGTCGTGTCAGGCCTAGACGTATAACCAGGTTATCTTTTTGTTTTATTACATCTCTTTCGGCTTTTCATGAGATGGGCGTGTACTGTCCGTATAGCCTGTACATACGGATGGCCTACATGGGCTTCTGGTATGTAGGCCTACATGCACATGTACATACAGCGTGACTTCCACTTGTTGATGGTCAGGACGCAAATAACGTGCTGCCACCAACATGCTTGGGTACTCTATCATGTTTCGAGTCCCACTAAAACATGGCGGATGTCCCAGGTTATTTCAGACACTGCCCGCGCTGTGGCGCGGGTGTTTTTTAAAACGCGAGAGGCCCTGGTTTTATGCATGCAGTTCAGCTTTAACATATCAGTATAATTTTTGCCTTCTTTCTTACCTTTAAATCTACTCTCTCTGGCCAGCTGACATGACACTGTGAACTGTGTCGTGCTTTTTCTAGATCTACACATAATATCACATACCAGAAGCTGGGTTCCCTTCTTGAATGCATGTGTAAATACATGTAGATCGAAACTGCCTTCATCCATTCTTTACAGTTTATCGTCCTGAGTGTCAACCAAGGCAAATGCGGAATTCCGTCGTGACAAACAAAGTATCCGTCAGAGAGAAAAATACACCTGGTCCCATATTCATAAAACTACTTAAATCTAAGTGTGACACTTATCTTTTGTTCATCACAAAAGATAAGTATCGCACTTTGACTAAAGTATGTTCATGAATACGGGTCCTGAGGCAAATATCAGAGTATTGATCATGTCAGCTAAGCAAATTTCCTATCATTAAAATGACAGGAAGAGATGGATATTTTTTGTTGCTCTCACCTCATTATGATATCGTGTAAAAAAAAACCCTGATACGAACCCCACTCCAAACACTAGGGAGGTTCAGTTCAGAGACTTGACACAGATCCTTATTAGGTATAAGGTCGAAATGTACCAGAAGATGTGTCCTCGTACGGCAGAAACTCGACCAGCATACGTATAAGGATCCGTGATAAGTCGTTGATTTCACCCCCTATTTTCTTTCAAAAGGCCCACACAACTCATCGATCTGCAAGGCTTAAAACACAGACATTTTCATTTCGGAAGATTTGTCTGTGCGTAAAACATGACTTTTTTTGTATGTTATCATCGAGAGATCTTCGTAACAGTGTCAGAACGCTCGTATCGTTGGTTTATGACGAAAGGCGCGTTTCCTCTCGACCGTCAACTATTTCAGTTACATCGTTTTCGGCGAAAATTCCTCCATTTCTTCATGGCGATTCATTTCTGGTTTTATTGAAAAGATCGATGATTTTATTATCAAACGACATTGGTGATTGTATACTGGCAAACAAGGCATCGTCTTCAAACTAATCTGGCACAGTTATACAAACAAGGCATCGTCTTCAAACTAATCTGGCACAGTTGGCAGGTCAACATTTACGCGGAAAACGACAATGGTTTTCGTCGAAACTAAGTCCCACTGATGCAGTAGAGAAGTTGCAACACAACTTAAGTACATGCATTCAAAAAACATAGGCTGGGGCTATTTGCACAGCATGCTGTGTTACTAAGGACTGAATTTTTATTTACACAGCAAGTACGTATTTAATATTCATTAGTATCACTAAGTTCTGCCCCGCCCACATTTTGCTGTGTAAATTAGGAAAAAAATGATATTTTTTACAGCGAAATTTTAGAATTCGGCAAAATGAGCCATACATAGCCACTTGCAGGGTACCAGCTTGGAACGAATGCTACTTCGGCCTATTTCGATCTCAGTAGATTAACGCCTGATTATGGGCAAGTGCATGGCGAGGTTTTACTGTACGTCCCCTACGTGTACTCTGCCCAGGGAGCTCTTGACAAACATTTGTCATCACAACCAGAGGTGTAGCTAGAAGGCCCCCCCCCCCCCCCCCCCCCNCTCGAGTACAGAAACGTGCCAGTGCGTTTAAAACGCGAACGTATCATAATTATCTACATGTAGTTCATGTGTTGTTTGGAGCACGTATTATTCGACAGAATGCATAAATTATGGAACGATATACATTGCGTATCAGATTGGTATCCGATATCTCGATATGCCGTCTATGTGCAAATGCTGCAGCACTAGGCGCATATTCAGTTCTTCCATCAATTAACATTTCCCCACTTCCTCCTTGGCGAGGTGTGGATGCCATAATTAAAGCTCGAATGAAATACAAGGACTCCGCACGAAAGGACAAATCATTCATAACACATCTTGCCCTGACAAACGTTCCTATCATTCCTAGTCTCGCTCAATCCACCCTTGCCTGATACTACCGACATTTCCACTCTCATTGCCACCGAGAGAAGAGTGGCCAATCAGAGCTCTCTCTGAGCTATTACCTCGCCTCCAGGAACTGAGCAATGAACGAAGTACACGAAATACGTAGTGTATGTAACCGGATACACCTAGGCTCGAGGTGAATCAACAGAGCAAACATGGCGGCTTCAGAACTTCAATATGTCGCTTGGAGTCAGAAATTTGTGGAAAATACAAAGTTTCGTCGCTAGCTTCACATCAGAAGGTTACTATTCATGTGTAGGTACCCGCCAATCCGCTAGGTGGCGCGTTGATTTGAACCTCCGTTTGAGCGGCCATGTTTTGTGCCCAACTCAACTGATGCGAGTCGGAAGTCGGGTTGAATTACGCATGCGCATTAACTGCTACAATGACGGACATTATTTATTTCGATTTTTGATCGAGTTCCGTGCCGTATTATCGTTTGTTTTCGGGTGAGGCCAAAGTTTCGCTGCTGATTTTGACTGTGCGAAGTGAGCAAACAACATGGAAAGTGAGTAAACGGCAATAGCGGTGAGTAATACTTGGAAAACTTTGTAATTTTGATTGTTCTGAATCGGGATTTCTCGCTTGGAAATTTACTCGACCTACCGCGAGGCCTCAAGGAACCGCCGAAAGTTTTTGATGTAGTTAACTTTTCCGCCGCTAGGAGTACTGGCGCTGCTAATTTATGCTAGTTGTCAATTAAGGATTGTTGATTTTATGAATTTGAGTGAAAAAATATTTTTCAGTTGATGGTTTGTGGTTGAAAATAAAATAAAAATACTTTTTACACTTTGTGGGGTCTTCCACTGTCTTCGTTTGTTCACCTCAAGTTGTTTTTCAGGGGGGGGGGGCGGCCCCCCCCCCCGGCTGCATGGGCTTGAAAAAAAAAGTGGTCCGCTGCTGGCATTCGATACTCAGTAGTCATGAATATTTTGTTTTACATTCTTTTCAGAAGAATTAGCATCGGAACTACAAGAACAAACAAACAACAATAGAGACACAGGGTCGTATTTTTAGAACATTCCTTAACATTAAGGTCCACCTTAAATCTATTGTTCTCGATGGTTTTACAGTAGACGTAAGGTCAACCTTAATGTTAAGAAACGTTCTAAAATATGACCTATGGTGTCAGATCCTAATTTGTTTATTTTTCTTTATTTCACTTTCAGAATTCAACGTCTCAAAGTACAGCTGAAGAAGTTTCTTGTACCAGTACTGATCCATCACCTTCTCCACTCACTGAGCTGGCTGCAACACTTCCTGATTCTTTCACCAATCATGTGGTCTTCAGATTCATGTAGCAGACAGGTTATCCGATAAACGGAAACGAAACGTGTGCATATTTCATGGATTAATACTTCAGATGCAGTTTCGAAAGTTTTCAGTGTTCCTGTAGATGGATGCAGCATCTGGAAAAGTTTTGTTTCAGTTTGCGAAAGGCGGAAAAACTTATGAAAGACTTCTCGAAGGGTGGAGTTTATGCTGAAAGGTTCAACAAGTTCCTTGGCGAAAAGTTTCAAACACCCAAGTGTAAGGAAGGTGCACAGCCGAAAACAGACCAGGTCCAGAACATCTGTCAATCAGTGGAGCAGGAATTGATTCAGTCCCTGTCTGTAAAATCTTGTGAACTGCAATTAGAAAATAGAAAACTTGTTAGTGAAAACAAAGTCAGAATGAGAAAAAACGCAAGCGAAAGTCAAATGTGAAAGGCCTCAATCAGAGCCTTTTCCGGGAAAGATTGAAGGTGCAAAAATTAATCAAGAAGTCCAATGAAAGTCAAGAAAAAATAAACCCTGAAAAGGAAAAAGTTCAGAAGTTAGAAACTCGGGTTCAGAGACTACGATCAAAGTTGAAAATTACTGTAAAACAGAACAAAGTTTTGTTGGTTGAGCAGAAACAGCATGAGAAGAAGTTGGGTGAGTTACGTGAGGAAATCAGGAAAGAGAATGAAAGGATAGCGTTCTTAGAAAATAGGAATGTGGAACTTGAAGAAAAGCTGGCTGAAGTAACGTCTCAGGATGACACTGTTATCAAGACAATGCAAGATGGTAAAACCTACAGTGCAAACATTAGGGAGGCTAGCTATTACTTACAAAACTTGGGACTTAGTGAGGAAAAGATTAGTGAGGCTCTCCAACTTCTGCTAAAAGCATTGTGTGGGAAGGAACTTGAAGGACCTCTGCCGAGCCACAGGTCTCAAAATAGGTTCGGAAATGAGCTAAAAGCCCTTAGCATACAGCATGTTAAGGAGACATTGGCAAATGATGGAAGGGAAACCACACTCATGTTTGACGGCACAACAAAGCTGGGGCAGCATATGAGCGAAATTGAGGTGTCGACGAAATCAAAGGGTACATTTCTTGTCGGAATAAAAGAACAAAGTGGGAGCCAAAGACTATGTTCAAGCTATAAAGGATTTTTTAAATGACACTGAAGGCCATAGTTGTTTAACCAGTGTCGGTGAACCCCTTTCCCTCCTGCGCGATATCACCAACACTATGAGTGATTGCGTTATTGTCAAAGTGTCTTGAGGATGCTCTTAGTGCTGAGAAGGAGAAGGAACTGAATACATTCAAGTGGGCCGTTCACCCGCTAGACACTATAGCCAAGGATACCGACAAAGTTGTTGCACATTTCGAACGTGAAAATAAAACAGAGAATAAGCAACTCTACCGGAAATGCGGTGAAAGTTTCACGCAAGCTCTATTAAAGGGCATAGATAAACTGTTCTATCGGATGAAGTGGGATGTAACTTGGATCTTGTGGAACATTTAAAGGAGAATGTTTATTTCCCAGTAATTGAAACCGCTGCATCTGATTCAGTAACGCGAGTTGATCACCGATTCGTGGGCAACCGATTCCATGTCTATTTCCTCGATGCTGGGCTTGCATTGTACTATTCTGAGCAAATTCTGGAATTCTTTACTCATGTACGCCATCCGTCCAATGGAATCCAGTTGACCGTGGTCGACGCAGTCAAGAACAGTGATATGCTAGTAACCCTTCGTGCACTTGGATTGGTGGGTAAATACATAACAGGGCCATGGATGCGTTGGGTTCCACAGCACAGCACAATACTGGACATTGGTCAACCACTTCAGGAGGCTTTGGTAAGGATTGAGGAATGGGAAAATGACCCACAAACAATATTAGATGGAACTGGTGACTGTGCCTTCTCCAGGTGCATGATAAAAAAGGATAATGTTTTCCAATCACTGATTAAGAGTCAGTCTGCTGAATTGGACAAAAAATGTTCTGCCTTGCTAACATCTGTACATGTACTTGATGCTATCAAAGATGTAATTATTCGCCAAATGAAAGATCACTTACCTGGTGGGAAACTCTGGGGGCCATCTCCTCAACTTGTGAAGGGAGCTGAGTCTTGTGTTCCACACAATCTTGGTGGTGAACGTCGATTTGCCATTGCAGACAGCTACATAAACTCCCTACTCAGTTGTGTAGGCCTACAGCGCCCCCTTCGGTTTACCCGCTCTCCACAACTGCTTTACTTCGTGGAAGTCGCCGCGTTTGGTCAACAGATGGCGTTAGGGCCTGGCGCGAGTTTTACAGCCTATCAGCACGCTGCTTTCAGAACTCTTTGGCCCGTTGGCAACGGATGTTCTTGTGCTACCATGGCTACGAACCGTTCGGCCAATGAAAAAGTGTCTCAGGCCAGCTTGGTTACCGGTTGCTCGGTGCTCTCATTGGTCGACTCTCTCAGCGCCATCAGTTGACCAAACGCGGCGAATTTTACGAAGTTAAGCAGTTGTGGAGAGTGAGTAAACCGAAGGGGGCGCGGTACACAACTGCGTAGGGAGTTTAACAGCTACATGAATCGAGCCCCAAATGCTACTGTTGAAAAGGTGGAATCACGGGTCATGTTCAAGACCAATAAAACTCAGGAATGGCTTGTGGTTCAGGCTGAAACTGACAGAAAGGCACATATTGATAGTGCACGAAAGGAAACCAGAAAACGGCTGGTGACGGAAAAACGCAGACGTTCAGAAAGGAAAGAAGAGCACAAAAGATTATTGAAAGCTGCCAAACGACAGCTGTCAGAAAAGGAGGAACTGGCAAGAGATCGGAAGGGAAAAGTTATTGAGAAAGTGATTGATTGTGGTGGACTGTGGAGGAAAGAAAGTATTAAAGACTGTCTATCGAAAATAAAAACAAAAGGAGCAAAGTCAGCCGCCCTCAAATCTCAAATACAAGTCAGAGAAAGGTTCCTGTTAACGAAGGGTCCTGGAATAAACCTAACTAAATCTTCATTGAATGACTTGGATGAATATTTGATGAATCATCTTGTGGATAAGCCAGTACCCCCTGAAAGGTGTGCTGTGGCTTCAGTTCTCTCTGACAATACTAACCTGGTTGGTAAACGTTTTCAACAAAAGTGGAACGATGAAGACAGAACCGTAGAGTGTTCTGGTGAGGTGGAAGAGCTGATAGATGATGAGTACTGCCTCCACTTTCCCCAACATGCCCAAAGTGGTGATTGCTACTTAAAAGACATTCACTGCTGAGGCCAAAATCCCATTTCTGCTCCGTATGCTGAGAAAAAAACACCTTTTTTCAAAATGCCATAAAAAATTATTTTTGGAGATAAGTCCATGAAACGTTTGGTATTTGTTGAGAAATGTGTGCTATTTCAAATGTTATTAAGCTTTATTAGGTGGCACTTCAAGTTGAGGAAAATGGCATGTGGCCAACTGTACCCATTTTTGCGAAAAACAAACACACAAAAACACAAAATATTTGCCAGTAAACCTTAGCTACGTATATCATAAAATCAAAATGCCAGATTGTACTCATCTTCCATCATGTCCATATCAGTCATCTTCATTGATCTCAGTTCCACAATTGGCCACTAGGTAGTCCAAAACCTCAAATAAAGTCAGTCACTGATCAGCCAGGTACAGCCTGTTCATTGGCTGATAAGTGCCAATAGCAGGGACATCTGGTGTTATTCTTATGAACTAGTCATTTCTACACCTATTGAAAACATACACAGTGGAGACAACTACCAGTCATGCCATTTTCTAATGGCTTAATGCATTGCGGGAATTCCCGACATCAGCATACAGATGGAGTCTTGGTTGGCGGGAATTCCCGACATCAGCATTGATTACCAGCAGCCGAGATCGTCGCTGACATTGTTAGTGGCGATGTCATCATTCTGTGATCAGATCACTGAGTGGCGGTGTGGCCATAACGAATTGCTGTCAAGGCTTAGGTTGGTTTAACCATGGGGAATACAGTTATCTGACATATCTGATAACTGAGCCCAGGGTTCAGGTTCCATTTGATTGAATAATCTCCGTGTCTTGTCTCGTCCTACATGACATAGTAGGATGAGGCAAGACACAGAGATTATACTGTGTGAAAAAGTATGAAATGTGAACGGCTTGGGTCCTGGTTGCCAGTAAACCTTAAAGCTCCTAACTCATAGAACACCTGGATGTTCGCCTTTTATTACATAAAACAGTGCATATTTCTTGTTGCATCAATAAGGCATGCAAAATTTGTCGTGTTATGGAATTGCCGGTGATTAGTGATTCTGTTACCTTGGCAACCAAACAATAACATTTTCATGTTTTCTTTTTCATCCCTTTTACATATTTTTACATTGCCAGAGTAAAAAATAGAGCAAGTATCATACTTACCAACTATTCTGAGCATTTTTTTCTGTCGGTTGAATCACAACCCACACTTCTTCATTCTCATAAAAATATATCGACGACAACTGGTTTCCATGGAACGGGCCAATGATCATTTATAAGGCTGTACAGTCAAGAACAACACCGCACACTCATTCACCGGAGATTGTTCGGAGATTGTTTGGACTACTCGCAGGGTACTGATGGACGCCTCGTTTAAACACGGGCCATTGAACCATCTTTTTTGAAGATGGGGATTTGGCCTAGTGGTTTATTAAAAGGCCAATCGAATCTGGTAGGAAGCAATGTCTTTCACCTTAGAAACCCGATTTCTATTTCATATTGCACACTCATTCACCTTTATTTAAAAGTCAGAAAATCTCATTTTTTATGTTTCTTAGCAACGCAGCTGCCGAGTCGGTTGCATGGAAACCCACATACAGTCTTCAATTTGAAAAACTGGGTAGGCCTACATATTTGAGATCAGCATCCTTGAAAACATATGTGCTGCAATTTCTAGAGGATTCGGGTGTATACTAAGGAATCTACATCAAAACAACTGAAAAAAGCACCCGCGGTGTAGGCTACTCTTATTACTCCCATTGTTTTATTCGAATTGCAATACAAAAGAGAGGCGTTATTAAAAAAATTCAAAATGCCTTAACTTAGGGCTCAGTGAACGGATTTTGAAAATTGAAAGTGCAGTGTTCTCAGAAAACCAGGCACTTTAATTCTAGACTAATAACATTAAGAAATAAGGCATTTGAAAATTTTGTGCTGGTACCTATCATTTTCCAAAATGAATTTCGTTCAGTTTTCCAGTCAAGTCAGGGCTATTCCTTCCATCTCATTTAGATCTTCCCAGCCTGCTGAATAATGTGAATAGGCCTATTCATGGCCTGGTCAACAAGAATCACTCCTGGTGATACTTCATCGTGTAATCCAAGACCATGCGGTCTTTTGTGTGAGATGAGTGGCGGTGTCACCTTTGGTAATTCCTTCTTTTCAATGAAGGCAGGAGAGCCTACGTAACCTCTTATGGAATTGACGCCATTTACTGACTTGGCCTACGATGAATGGGACTTTTTTTATAGAAATTTAAAAGTTTTGTCAAAAATACAACTCATGCAATATCATGATATTTTTGGTCTCAAAATGTGTCTTGAGGCCCTAAATAATTGCCATAAAAAGCAAAGGTTGATCCACTGAAGATTTTGGGAAATATTTAAGTTTATTAGCTGTGTATTTAAATTTGATTAAGGGTGTAGGCCTACCTATAAACGCTGGCTCCCTTCGGAAGTTTCCAAATTTTCCTAGTTGTGACTACGTTGCGAGTTGCGAAATGTTGGAAAATGCAACGCTTTGAATGCCTCTCGTCGGAACTGACTCCCACCGATGCAGTAGAAAAGAAAGTTGATGGTGTTATTTAGGTAATTGAAAAGGCTTGTCGAGGTATAAATAATTTGTATTGTATGAGCGTTTTGTTCGTAGGTGGTGTCGTCAATGAGACCTGTTACAACATACAAGACACTGACAGGCAGTGTGAGGAGAATAAACATTACACTGACGATGGTCAACATGTAAGTCATACTCGTCAACTGAGACGACTTGCCATCCCGAACGTCCTGAATGTTTAACATTTTTCGTCGCGTGAGGTGACCCTTGACAACCGTGGATAAAACTGCACAATTGCAAGAAATGATCACAAGAAATGGTAGACCTGACTGTATCAGGAGATCGAGCCAAGTCCAGACACTGAAAAAGAAAAATTCGCCTGCCGTATGATTTTTGCCAATATAACAGACACCATAGTCCTCAGTATTGAAGAGGTACATGAAATGCGAATTCAAGGCTAAAAGAAAGATAAAGAGGCATGCAAGAGCTATAGCGGTGGATCTCTTTGAACAAATGGTCGATGCTTTCAATGGATAACGAACAGATATCATTCTTTCAACGGTCAAAAATGCCACATTCCAACTGGCGAATTGGAGAGCGAAGTACGTTGCGAAGACATGGATCTTACATATAGCAGACACAGAGTTTTGCAATTCTAGTCCAAACCTGTGCCTGACCCAGTGTCGTAGAAGTCCAGTCCATAACACAGCTGTGTCTGCTATAGCAAGTGTGATAAGTAACATCCTGGTCGATGATT